>JAVFBW010188144.1:0-10405 GCA_034783835.1 Mopalia ciliata
TCAATGATCATAATTGAAGCGAGTATCAAAGGTTCAATGATCATAATTGAAGCGAATATCAAAGGTTCAATGATCTGAATTGTAGCGAGTATCAAAGTTCAATAATCTGAATTGTAGCGAGTATCAAAGGTTCAATGATCATAATTGAAGCGAGTATCAAAGGTTTAATGATTAGAATTGTAGCGAGTATCAAAGGTTCAATGATCAGAACTGAACGAGTATCGAAGGTTCAATGATCATAATTGAAGCGAGTATCAAAGGTTCACTGATCATAATTGAAGCGAGTATCAAAGGTTCAATGATCATAGTTGTAGCGAATATCAAAGGTTCAATGATCAGAATTTTAGCGGGCATCAAAGTTCAATGATTAGAATTTTAGCGAGCATCAAAGTTCAATGATTAGAATTGTAGCAAGTATGAAAGGTTCAATGATCAGAATTGAAGAGAGTATCAAAGGTTCAATGATCAGATTTGTACCGAGTTTTAAAGGCTAACAATGTTAATTATTCCCAGCTCAATGCAGTTGTCAAACTGGTAATAAATTATACCTGAAAAAATTCATAAAAAAAATAATAGCAACAGTATGAAACCATTCTACAATTTATATAAAATCATAGCCGCTATTCCGAGAATATGCTGCTATACTAACGAAATCGTTTACATGTCATTTTCAGCTGATTATTTTCGCATCAAAGCACAACTTACCTAAAAGAGGTGGTGCCACAGCGTTAACAATCCCAGCCATAAAGCTGGTTAGAGCCACAGCCTTGGATAGCTTGGCCAGACCCACTAAATCCACCATAATGGACATGTGAAGGACGATTATACTACTCCCGAACATACCTACAAATGCACTTGATATGGCCATCTCTATAAAACTTTTTGTAAAAGGAATCGTTGTTGTAGAAATTCCGAAAAATAGAAGTCCTAAAAGGTAAAGGATTTTTGGACCCACTTTTTCTAGGTCACCAAAAAAACCCTGGAGAATTCTGGATAACAAATCTGTACATCCCATAATAGTCAATAGAAGTGCGGAGTCTTTCGGGGAAATGTGGTAATCTTCCGCTCTTGGAAATAGGTATACCGGAATATTTCCAAAAGCTATGATGGCTATACACTGAGAACCACTATAGAGCGCAAATCTGGGGTTCCTAAACAATGAAAAGTCTAAAACATGAGATATAAGACGGATCACTTTTACACAGAAATTTTCTTTTGACTCAGGAGTAGTTTCCTTTGCCATTAACGGGTTTTCATTGTGTTCGCCATTAACGGCTGGCTTGTCACGACTTTTGCTTCCATTACAATGTTCTATGCTGATTAGCTTAACTTCTGATTCTTTATCATAACCGTTTAGCTTTTTATTACGCCTGTCAGCAACATCCTTCATCCTAAGTGAATTGGGTTGAGTTTTATCTAAATTGTAACGAGCGGCCCTTTTCTGGTCGGTAGTAGGCGTTAGTTTAGGTTTCGGAATCACTTCATGACTGTGGTACATTTCAGGAACTGATGCTAAATCAAGCACAGAAATTTTCCCGCTCTTTGATAAGATCTCGTCTTTCTCTTTCTCGTCTGGCTGGTCAGCAGGGGGTTGTACAGGCCGGACTAGAAACGCTGCTACAATCATGTTGAGTAACATTCCTGAGTATAACATCATGGTTCCCTGTAAGCCGAACTCCTCCAACATCAGGATATTCACCGGACCCATGGCTATCTGAGCTAATGACATTCCCATGAATGCTATGGACACAGCAATAGTCTTTCTCTTGTTGAAATATTGTCCAATTGCAATCATAACCGGACCAAAAAAAGATGACATGCCAACACCTGGGGAATAAAATAACTTGTTATTAGACTTACAAGATTGTGATTTATAGGGATTAAACACGACGTTTTTTTTTTAACCAGTTATGAATTCACTTTAATAAGCAACAAAAGAGGTTAAATTCTATAAGAAAGACTTACAATATCTATATTTCTCAAAGGCTGTATGATGTAGGGATATATAGCACGGGGATTTAGATTAATTAAAATCATATTAATGCGAGATAAACGCATAGATCCTAATCTCGAGTTGTGTTATAGGTAACCTACCGACACCTCGAGAGAAGGTAAACACCATGTACATGAGATATAATGTTGTTAAATATGTAGCCAACAAGTTATTCGGTATGGATTAGGCATAAATAAGATTACAAACTGACATTCCGGAGATATGTAAATTAACCGACGAATTTATCCAAACATATATATCTATAGGTTTAAACACAAGTTAGGGCTGTTGTCTGTCTCTCATAATACCGTTACTTACCATGAGTCCAATAGCCCTGCTTATTAAAATGAATCTTATAGTTGCACTATTTAAACTAGTCTCATACTTCCGGTATTTCACGGGAGTCTCAAAGCCCCAGTACTTTGAATGAGAATCGTATCTTTAAAATAATGAGGGAAAGTGAACGTTAAGGCCGTTAGTGAATCATGTGTTTGAACATTTTGATATACATATATTTGTTATTTATCGATATAGTTAGTGCACACCCATCAGAACTCCTGTAGAGAATATAACGGTTTCCATATTCGGGGCGAAGGCAGCCGCCATGCAGCCCGTGGAACTGAACAATCCAGATCCGATTAGGACTACTCGAGGGGAGAAGCGTTCCGACAAGACTGCCGCTAGTGGAGCTGAAACAGAGAGATGTAGTATAGATATATATTCAATGTTTTAATCCATAGTAACGAAAAAATACCCTTATTTAAATCAATTATTTCATTATCCGTCAATCCCATCGTCATATTTCAATGTTGTATCTTGATTGGCGCCGTAAGCATCCCTGGGGAGTGCGATATTATTTTGTGTTTTTGTACATTCTGGGTATTAATAATTTCTATAAAGTTTTAAATGCGACTTATTAAGAAAGGTTAAAGAAAAAGAAAAAAGAATAAGCTATATGTACAGGCTACTAATAGGGTGCCACTTTTAAAAGAAGGATATGAGCCAATCGGGTCTATCGCTAGCTGTTCTATTATGTTTTGTTCAATTCATCTTTATATACACTCGGGAAGTTTTACCCAATGTTTAGCTATATCATAGTTTTATGATATGATTGTTAAAATGTCCGGTTGATATACAACTAAACATAATGTCCACATGTACACTAATCTACAAATACATAGATACCTTCTAGTAGTTCTATATACTTTCAACAAGTACTCTACATTTGAAAAATACAGGCTGGTGTTTTCCCTTTTCTACAAAGGCATGTGTTTGTGCAAAAGCGAAAACAACTTGCAGAGGAATTAACACAACAATTATTCACAGTATTCAAATATGATAATATACTAATTATACCCGTTGATCAGCAGTTCCTGTAATTCTTATGATACAAATAAACTTTAATGTATTATATTCAAGTAGTCTAGGCATATTTCTATGTAAACATTGAATTATAACTCCCTTTACATGGTTACGTGACCAGGATTGTATAGATTGACCTTAGTTTAGTTGAACAACATATGTCTCAATCCATTGGATGTTGTCTGGGTTCTTAGGGTTCAAGTGATCTTTTAGCATAACTGAGCGATTTACATTTATGGCATTGCGTTTGTAGTTTTTGAAAGAAAGAGGGACTAAAATGGGTTAACATTTTAAAACGAAAACGCTTTTAATCGATGAACATATTTCTTGGAACCTTTTCTGAGACTGAATAAAGTGAATTGTAACCGTACATATTTCTATCCATAAGCTCGATGGCTGTAGGACGACTCGAAGCCGTTTAACTGTACAAACTCAAATAACAGCCCCGAAGGCAATCGATTTCATTTATATTCTGCAGCAAATAACTTGGAAAAGATGAAGCAGAACGACCTTCAGTTTTGCCGCCATACAGAATTTGTATCCCGTATAACTCGCTGTTCGAAATAAACAAGTTAAGTCAATATTTGTTAAGAATAACTTGGCGACGTCTTTTCTATTTAGAATCGCAAGAGTTCCCAACGGCATCACGATCTGATGGGAATTAAACCAAGCTCGCTGTCAAATGTCCCGATAATCCGAGCCGATGGTGTTGCAGTTCGTGGGTGCGATTCCGACACCTGGCTCCTCAATTATAGGCATGTGTTAATGCTTGTCCAAATACATGTACTAAGTGTTTTTTGTACCCACCAGCTATTGTGAACACTGCAGCCCTGACACCGATTATGAGGGAGGTTGATGAAGCAGACGCATCAAACTTCTCAGCGAAGGCAGCGAAAAAAACTCCAAACACTTTAAGGAATCCTCCCAGTATAAAAGAGCTGATGGCAAAACCTGCAATAACAAAAAAAGAGATGAATTAAACGAGCGAGTTATTTTGGGGGGAATTGGGAGTTCACATTACAACGCGGGCTTCAGTTGAACATTATTCCTAAAACACTGAGTTCTAGCTAGTTTGTTTTCGTTGGATTTTGAGAAAATATATTTGACAGTGTTGTTCTTCTTTCCATTGCGCAAGATATGTACAACAGCTAAGCAAAGAGATCGTTGATTAAAGAATTGGAACATTTCGCTTATTATTTTCACAGCATGAGTGTAATGGTTCCAAAGTCAAATATTAAAACAATGCAAGAACTCACCAGAAGCCACCTTGCCTATAACCTCCAATACGGCACGAAACACCAAGCTATCGAAACACTAGACGCGTAAATGAATGATCAGGTAACATGATGTAGCATGACACCAGCATGTATAGTTCTTTGGACTGCTAAGGAATTACACATGATATCTTTTCCATTCCCTTGAGCGTCACTAAATTGTTTGTTTGTTTGTTTGTTTGATTGGTGTTTAACGTCGTACTCAAGGGTATTTCATCTATATGACGACGGACACAAATATAGAACATCACAAACAAATCTGCTTCCCGTAACCCTTTAGTTCTGCGAACACCAGGGCAACAGAAAGCAATCCCTTTTCTCGCCTCTTACGATCGACCGAGGAAGCCGAGGGAGTATTCTGCAGGGCCATGGCCCTCACAGGGCCCCCCTTAACAGTTGATGATAAAATCAGGACAATAGTTGGAGAGTTTCAAAATGATATTAGCATTGTTTCCGAAACCTATATTTATTTGTCAAGAACATATAACTTTGTATCTGTCTCGACAAGTGTGAAACACTCAGCAATTATTGCATGTTTCCTTTTGATGGAAAGACCAAGCGCCCAAATAGCACCACCAACTGATGCTCCATTTCTGGTGAATTTCATGCATGTTTTTTTGGTAAAATCCCAACTGACCGTTAAGGTTTATATTGTGCATAACTATTGTTACAAAAGTAGACGCACTATTTTGCAAACTAATGAACATATTCAACATGGTTAATTTCTTATCATTCTAATCACCTTTAAGATGACTTTAAAATTATACTACCGTGTGTGAGACAGTGCTGTGCGACTAATCATTTTTCGAAATCATGTTTATTGTTTGCACACAAGTTAATGTAACACATGGTTCTAATAGTTTTTTGATCTGTTTTCGACAAAGTACTAATGTTCCTATATATTTGGTGCCTGTGTCATCGCTTACTCAAGATACACATTTAAATTGGAATTCTTATAAGCATTTTTTTTTTTTCATTCTTTTTCATTCAATATGTTGCCTCAAAGATATGTCATGAAATTAAAGTAAACTTATAAACTCCTCAACGAACACTTCCTCAGCGTCTCTGTTTGTGATCACAAATTATGTAGTGCTCACCTTAATAGTTTAACATCGATGTGCCGAATTACTGTTTACATCTGGTATGACAAATAAGGTTATTTCAGAAGAAATCTGTTGACGACTTTCTCGTTAGCGTCATGCATTATCTTCAACAAACATCAACCTAAATAATATTACCCTCTTCAATCTTGTAAAATATCTATCAACTTAATGAACGGCCCAGAGGTTTAATTTTGTTTCGCTTAAGCAGGAAGCCAAATGCCCTACCTCAGTGCAAATTTTCGATGCAATCTATTTTTTTGTCACTCACCTTTCTTTTGGATTCTGCAAGTCTTTGATCACGATTTTTTTCTGCTTCGCCTGGAGGCTTTTTAATCCAGATAACATATCCAATTTTACCATAGGTGAATATCAAAACAGCTAGCGGAAGAAAATATTGAATAATAATAATAGCAAGGCTATAAGAGAAAGGCTGAGTGTGGTCACCCCAATCTTCAAGGCACAATCCATGCGATCCATTGTACATTACTTCAGAAGTTACTGCGGTAGGAACAGAGACACCAACAGCCAAAGCCCAGATCAAAGCGATTGCCAAGCCACATTGATGTTTTGATGTCCGTGGTCTAAGAGGGTATATAATAGCAGAAAAGCGATCAAAACTTATTCCAACCAAAGTTAAGGCACTCATAACAACAGCACACACCTGCATAAAATTCACAATTGGACACATGATATCTCCGAACGGCCAGTACATGACTAACAGGTTTGAAACAAACGTAAACGGTATACATAGCAGTGCCATCATTACATCGCTACAGGCTAGAGCAACTATGAAGATGTTTGTCACTGTTTTCATTCGCCTATTTACAAGAACTATTGCACACACAAGCGAGTTTCCTCCAACAGCCACCACCACAATTAAGCTGTACATAAAGATAATTATTGCCTGGACATACACAGGCTGCCCCATTGCGGGCTCGTGCGATTCATTAATATGAGTGAAATTCTGTATGTCTAGTAGAATCGCCATAGTAAATCTCCACTTCTGATTTTATCACCGAGTCGTTTGGTCAGATCAGCGGTTGTTCTCTCACACCATCCACACGAGGGCTCATGTCCGTGTTCTTAGTTGGCGCTTTGTTCTTTCACATTAACTGGAAGCCTTCTATGAACCATTGTGAACAAATAGGCAATAAAAAAGAAACCCTTCAAACGGGTTTGAAACAAAGCTTATCTGAGATTGGTAGCAGCTGCCATGTTCTGAAGAAAACAGATGTTTGGGTTGTTGTTGATCAACAGCAGTTGTACAGATCGGAGGAACTTTTGCAAAACTGTTTCCCATGAACTCTTTCTTTCAAACATCACTGTTGAGCCGCCGCTTTAAGGAACACGCTCGGCTGAGGCCTGCTAGGGAAATGAGAAGTGAGGGGATGCAAAAGTGATATCCACCAGACCGATCGATACGGCGACTTTCTGCTTTTATAGTACTGTTGGTATAAAAGGCTTCACCTCTCGAAAGTCACACAACCAATAAAAACAGGTACAGAACAACTAGCCTTCGCTAGACGGCTTTCAAAGAAAACTATGGAATACAAAATAATTCCAACATTTACCAGGAGCTTTGATGTTATTCGTCTGTCGATAACGGTCACTCTATGGTACTATTGTTCAACAAGCCTTACAGATTTTGAGTTAATTATGCTTGCTTATAGAAAATATTTTTCTCATTAGCCGACTTTCTTCATTCTTTGATAACGTATGTTAATATGTTACTGAAGAAAACACCACATTACCACTATCTGACAAACAATTAGACCGTGAGGGGCCGGTGAGAATGAAATTTAGCTCACAGTTGCGTACGCTAGTATTGGTCTGCTCTGAATGGCAGCTGTCGGGCCTTAAGATTGTGAAAAGGGTAGCATGTTGAACTTATACTGTTTGAATCAATAGAGACTAGCGACGAATGATGCTAGGTGATGGATAGAATAAGGGAAGTGATTGCTTGTGACGGCAATTTCCTTTTCGTGTGCTGATTGAAGGCTATACGACTGGAGAACCAATTGTCTGGTATCACCGTTGCCATGTCTTTACCTAAAGCACCTTACGGACACCTGTTGGTGTCTGTTTATACCCGTTACAGGTTGTGACTTGATTATGGAGAACGGTTACAAATGACATTAAAAAAATGACAAAGTCTCATTTGAATGAATTTTATTAAATTAATTCTTTAGTGTAATTGGGTTTAGAATGAATGATTGGTGTTTGACGCCTTTTTTACAAAATGGATTTAAAAAATATGGCGGTCTTCTTTAATAGTAAAAGGGTCACGTTGTAACGTAACGCGAAAACGTGTTGCTCCGTTGAAAAGTTAATCTACGTCCGATACAAAACTTGAAGGATATAGGTACATGCATAATAGACGGCCGTCAGACAGAGGATGCTTTAACGAAATAAACTTAACCAAATTTTAAGGAAACTTGCAAATGAATTTTGCCTATTAACTAAGGACAGTCCAATTGTAGTTTTATGAATAATTGTGAAGTAAGTACCATAGACCATTGTCGTTATAAATTACGTATTGAACTGCGCACATTTAGCGCCTTTAAAAAAAAGAGAACCGTTGATTTAAGTTAAGTAATATGAGCGTCAGTAAGTATTAAAGAGGCGACGAAACACCTCTGAATCTGTGAAAACAACAGCATGGCGTAAATTTTCCATTGTTGTGGAAAAAACACTCCATTTTTCCGCTTAACATTTATGCAATAACGTTGAAATGATTACGAAACGGAGATGTTGAATAACGTAACATATGGCCTGGCGGTCCGAGATTTACTAAGCCTAACACATGTAGTTACATAGTAACATTTTAAAGGCTTTAATATTACGACTGATGTAATAGCCTGACTGGGTGGGATCAAAATAATCTACTCCGATTCCATAATGGAATTAGACATCTGGATATATAACTACTATTGTGTTGACTGCATATCGAAATATAGGCCATGGCTTAATGGTAGCGTGTGCGCTTCGTAATCCTGCTTTGATGTACCATTACCGGGATCGAGTCTGTCGGCCATTATGTACATGAACGAGTCACACGTTGTGGTTCCGGCAATCAGTTTTTACGAGGTTTCTTCTCGGTTTTCCATGGTAATGAGGCAAGGTACAGTCTGAAGTGGACAATCCGTCGTCATATAAGTGACCATCCTTGAGTACGAAGTTAAACCGAAAACAAAAACAAACACATGTAAGGAACGGGTTGTCCAGAAATAATTAGTTTATATAACCCAAAATGTCGTTGGTACCTTCAGCTCACAGGAAGATATACTGGAGCATAATGGTGACTTTGGTGATCCCTCACAAAAATGAATCAGATGGTTGCAAGAGCTGTATAACAAAAATTAAGTTGATGGCGAAAGTTACGTCAGTTGAGTCTCTACTTCACTGCCGGCTAATAACTGAAAACCCCTAACATCTTGGCGAATTAAGTGACAAGCTACTTGCGTGACGATCTACCATCAATGCAGTTTGACAGGTCTACCATATAATTAAATGTTTAATGTGCCTTCAGTAAGATATTTGCACACATTAGGAGCGTTTTTCAAGGAAATTGATGGCGATTCTAATCGTACAATTTTCACATGTTTGCTTTAAATTTTCCTTCTTTCATTCTTATTTAAAGACAAAAAATGCAACAAAATTGCATTTAAGAATAGACCTTATCCGTCTTGACGCTAAAATTGTTAAATGTATGTGTCTTTTGCACTGATGATCGTGAACCAAATGTTCTCTTTATCCATAAGGTTTAACGCGGTATAGTTTCGGCATAAAGAATTACATTCCACATTTTCATCCAATACTTCAAAACCAGCAGCCTCCTGTCTCATACTTACACTTTTCAAAACGTTTAAACTTTAGATATAATATGTCTACCTTTGATATAGGCAACTGGCGGTCGACTATAAATAAGTCGCCTGCGCTATGATGTTTCACATTCCAACCTTCTACTTCCTCCTCCGAAACAAACCTATTGAAAAGAAACGTCTTGCCTATGTAACAGGCAGCTAAGCTTTTATATTTAGAGATGATGTGGACGATAAAGACCTAGTCATACAGTAAAGTAAACATTTAAATTAAGGACAATACTTGATCGCTACGCAATTAAACCAGACACAAGTCGTTTTCCAAAATAAATGCAAAGTGGATTCTGAAAATCGAAGGTAGTAACAGATGTTCAATTCCGTACATAACGTATACCTTATTTTAATTCGAAGGCGATCAAACATCTATAACATTTGGAAGCATAGCTCTGTAGACATTAGGGCTCGATACGGCTTTTTTGTTTCTGGAGATTTCACGCATTAGCCTGTTATATATGTCCGAAAGGAAGGAACACACGCAGGGACCGGAAGACAAAATTTTAAAGTATATTAATCTTCAAGACGATCCGAAGACTGGGTGCTACAAGTTTACGATTGGAACATGAAACCCCTATTAATCCACCACCCGACTCCCTCTTTTTTTTAATTACAAGTAAATACCAGTTTCTATGCTTAATTTTCGGTCATATTTTAAAGAAGACATTTTAGTACAGATTCGATCAAAGAAACCCTGTAGGCTTTTTTGTTTTAAACAATAGGCCTTATCTCTATATATATATATATATATATATATACATGTATCGACCGTATCTAATGGAGTGGATGATATATTCT
>JAVFBW010188155.1:0-10404 GCA_034783835.1 Mopalia ciliata
TAGCGTAAGCGCCTGTACGTCTCCGAACGATTACTTGTACAGTTTCGTTTAACACTTACTTCTTCATCATAAATAATTAATTGAATCACAATTCCTTCCATCCGCAGTTTATGTTTCAAATTATATAGAGTTATATAATATTTCCCAGCATTTGTCAATACTTTTAATGAGTTGACTAATATATTTGGTCATTTGGAAGTCTTTTACATGCGATGAACTATTTTCACCTGTCATTAATAATTCCATCAACCAGTCTTTGGATATTGTGTTATGGTTTTACATCAATACAACTAAGCAAGAAATAGAAGGATTGGTTTCTGATCGTTTACGCCTAGAATAACTGTAAATATAAACGAATTACCTGGTGTTTTGGGATATGGCGAAACAGTCAGACACAGTTCCATATTTTCTGAAATACGGAATGGCCACTTATAACTGAATCGCATTATACATGTATGTTTATGTTATTTATTACACAGCAGTATAAGAAAATCTAAATTGTATGTTTTGTTGTTAAGTTTAAAACACAAGAAAGTTTTACTAGTTTTTCTTATTATTTTTCTGTATCCGTTGATGTATATCTGCATTGCTAAAACATAAAGGGTACATAGGGAATGTCTTGGTCTATCACCAGAGTCCGTGTAGAATGATTTTACAGCCCCCTCTAGTAACAAGTCTGACAAATGATAAATTCCACAAGCTTCACAGGATATGCCTTCATGCATTTGTTGTTTTAATCAGTAACAAAATTCTTTGTCTTTTTCTTCGACAACAGACCGTTGCCATGGTTAACAAACTAACAGAAAACAGATGCCGTATTATACAGTGTTTCCATCGCACATTGGTGTGATATATAAACGTACACGTTAACACATGTTTTTAAATATTCAAAGAAATTCATAAAGTATAGGACATGATATATAGCTTACTCATGCAACTTATTAGGTTTAATTAACGTATCTCATAAAAACCAGGCACACATATATACGTTTTTCAAAGATCTGAACACTTGATCGGAATTGTAAACTCACGTGTTGACACAAAAGTTATACAATGATAGCCAACAACGTCTTTGTAAAGTTCAATTTAAGTCTGATACGGTAATTATCTACATTGTTTTGTCTAAGGATAGGTGTTGTTAAAAAACCTAGAACAGACCAGCTCTAAGTTGTTGCTGATCAACCGAACTAACCTAGATAATAAACACAGATCAGAAAGGAGTATTATTTATCAGGCGGGTTGCCGAGGATCGCCTTGACGTTAGACTCCCTGCCAAAACCTACTTTATCACAGTCTAAACAATATACTGCACAGATATCGACGGCTTGTCCATTGATATCTTTTTATTAAATGAACTTGTACAGACAAACTATTGTCTTAATCTTAATAGAAAGTATTATCATGAAACGATTGACCTGTGTTAATTCACGATGTAATGGTATCAAATATTAATGGAGAATGGCTACATCGTTGAAAGGTTTCGAAAATTCATTGTTTTATTTTGTGCAACGAGAAAAGAGAATGATACAGATGATTGTCTAGAAGGAAGTTATTTCTCTATTTAATTAAAACTGTGTAAATCTTATAAAGTTCTTTCACTTGATGAACTGGAATTCTATATGAGATTTGAAGGAATAAGACAAATCGCAAGAAATAATACGTGTTAATATATATTTATAGCAGATGTATGGTTTTCGTTTGTTTGTTAATGTGGAATAATAATGACGTGTCATAATAGTAACGCGCCTTTGTAAATGTGTCTTAAAAGGAAAGGTTTCGTCCTATATAATGTACACCCGCTGGGTTTAAGTATACCGCATGAAGATTCTAGGACAACGTTAACAAGCAAACATATAGCGTTAGCGTCTGTAAGTCTAGGAACGAGTATTCGAATAGTTTCGTGTTACACATACTTCTTCATTATAAATAATTAATTAAATCTCAATTCCTTTCATCCGCGATTTAAGTTATAAATTATATAGATTTATATAATATTTCCCGGCAATTATTGTTTGCACGTGTTTCAGTGCCAACATTCAGTCTTTCTGATCCTTCCATTATAAATATTTACAAGGAAGATTTTAAATGAAACAATATATACTGCCCCTAGCAGAAGAAATATATAAAGATCATTATCTGATATTTGAGTAACACTTTTTTCCTCACTTGTGTTGCGTTTTGTTCTATATTGACACATATGTGTGCGTTATGGTTTTTTTCTGTTTTCGCCATTCATTTGTATTAAACTATTTGAAGTATCATTGTGTTGGGGTGTAAATCAACATAGAGCTATATTCCTAGAATCGCGTAACCAATATTTATCCTTACATTGTAATTCACTAGTATATTTGGTTATTTGGAGGTCTGATACATGGGATGTACTATTTTCCCTTGCCATTAATAATTCCATCAACCAGTCTTTGGATATTGCATCGTAGATTTACATCAATACAATTACGCAAGAAAGTGAAGGATTTGGTTCTGACCGTTAACGCCTTAGAGTAACTGTAAATATAAAGGAATTATCTAATGTTTGTTGATACAGCAAAACAGTCAGACACATTTCCATTCTGTTTGTAGCACAGAACTGCCACTTATAACTCAATTACCGTATACATGTTTATGTCTAATTTTTTCTCACACAAATACCCTTACGGACAAATTTAAATTGTAAGTTTTGTTGCTAAGTCCAAAACAAAACAAAACTGTCCTAGTTTTTCTTGTTGTTCCTTCCCTTTATTGTTTCATTTGTTGATGTCTATCTGCACCGTTAAAAACAATATAGACTAGGAAATGTCTGAATCGCTGCCATGACACCTAAATAACCTAGATTATAACGTAAATGTTTTTTTTTGTTTATCGCCAGAGTCTGTGTAGAATGGTTCTATAGCCCCTTCTTTTAACAACAGTCTGACAAATGATCAATCCCACAAACTACTCAAGATACGCCTTCATACATGTGTTGTTTTAATCAGTAAATAATATACTTTGTCGTTTTCCTCGATAATAGACCCTTATCAACCATCGTTTGGTTGTACAGTGGTTTACCTCAAACATTCGTGTGATAAACAAACATACACGTTAACACATCAATTAAAATAAATATAGGGAATGATATAGCTTTCTCATTCAACTTATTTTATTTAATTGACATATCTCTGTAATACCAGTCACACCAATATGCATGGTGTTCTTAAAAAATCTCAACACATGATCGAAATTCTAAACTCGTATTGACACAAAACTATATAATGATAGCCAACAACGTCTTTGTATAGTTCGATTTTAGATCTTATACATTATTAATGATAAAAACCCCAACACCTTCTTTAAACCATGGGCTTCAGGCTTCAAAAGAACTAATAATTTTCAAATATTTAACGACTGACCGCCGCCTACATTCCTCCGACTGTCACAAGAGTTCCAGAACTTACTTTATCTTATTTGTTTGTGAGTATAATTCATCAAGTCAATTAAATTTTCCCGCCTCCTAATCTTATGTATTATACCAGCTCATAGAATACCTGTTTTTTTAAATTTTCTTACATAACTGAAATGTATATAAGTTTGTTTTCTTCAACTGTTTGGCATATTCCTGATGGCCACATAGATACGCCGAAATACAGAATACAAGAATGACTTCAATATTCCGAGTTGCCTTTATTTTATTTTATTGAATAGCAGCCGTTCTCAACATTTAAACCGTGATAGTCGCACCTGAACTTCGATAGACATTTAAACATTTCCCAGCTTACATAAAAGAAACATAAGAAATTGAGCTGGTAAAAAAAAAAAAAAACTTGTATAATGAAGATAGGCATCAAATCTAGTGGAATTCAAAAGGTTTGATTTTAACGTTTGGATAAATAAAACTTCACAACCACTGACATATATCATCATTTTCGTTTTATCATTTGATCGAATATAGTGCAGTTTAATTGAGCGATATGTATACCGTTACTTTCTTAAAGCTTTGAAGCCCTTTGTCAAAATTACAAAAGGTGGCACAACGATATCAAATTTATAACCAATGTTTTTTTCTCACACACTTAAAGTTTTTAATGAACGGCAAAATATCTGAATTGAAAAGAAATCTGTTAAGTCGAAGACATGAACAGATTTTTTAAAACACTTATTTTCATTGGTCAGCTTGCTTCTGGCCTAAACTTATACATGATTTAAAAATACCTGGGATGTAAAATAAATGAACAGGAAAACTATATACACAAACAAGATGAAGGCATATACAGCTACATAACGGATAAGCAATGTTTAAAACCACTTCACACTAAATGTACATAAGATGGTCTGTATCTTCTGACAAAAAGAGTTACAAAAAGGAGGCCTACCTACCGGCATATGCCAGCTTTTTATCCAGATCAGCAACGCTCAATTTATCAAAATATCATAATTTGTACTAGTGCATCATTTTGAGAGTTAAATTTGACAACACTAATTTCATTGACGTATAATTCCCATATAATGAATTTGGTTCTACATACTTGCTGTTAAATGAATTATATTTGCTATATGAGAACAGATGACTTTAGAATGGTTGTATTACTGTTTGTGCCTCTGTCATAGTGTTTACTATGAAACAGGCTATAAGAAATGCATTGTTAGTGATGTATATGAAGTGAAATAAACAATAAAGGAAATCAGCAAAATTATACGAAGATCTCATTTTAGGTTAAACGGCTTGAGTCAAAGAGACAATAAGGCGACCAAAGTCAATAGATTAGCCAATTTATGATTGGCTTCAACTCCAGAGTTTACTTTATCCATTAAAGATCTGACGCTCACTTTGTTGTACTTTAGTGGATTTTACATCAAGGAGAGTGGTTAATATCAGACTGTGTTCATTATATTCCATACAATCCAATAATACAAGTATAAGAGGGTTGTCCGAGCAATAATCTCATCATGTTTTTCTTCATACAATTAACTTTTACCAAGTCAACCCTGTTAAAATTTGTTAAATATCTCACGCTTATCACATGTAAGAGATTATTTAAGTAACTACAAACATAATTACACATTTTCATAGTTTATAAATTATAATTTATTATTCCCCAAGGATATCCAACTTGATGTTTGATTTTGTTTTGTTTAAGAATTGTTCGGCATTTCGGCAACTGTAGTGCGTACTTTATGTCGATATGACCAGTCATTCGAGCCTCACGCTGCCTGAATATGACATCCTTTATTCAATAAATACATACAATAATTTCCAAAGAGAGTTTGATACGATCATGGTTTTAAGCATTACAATGGTGTTCTGTGTTTCTATGTTGATTATTGCATTGATTGGTACATGTTACATATGGGTAATGAATGTGGTTTGTTCCTATATAAACATAATACTACATTCTCATTTTTAAAAATAAATTTATTTTGATGTACGCAATAAATACATACAATAATTTCCAAAGAGAGTTTGATACGATCATGGTTTTAATCATTAAAATGGTTTTCTGTGTTTCTATGTTGATTATTCCATTGATTGGTACAGGATATATATGGATAATGAATGTGGTTTGTTCGTTTCTGAGTTTCAGGTCTACTTCGCTTTTTCGCGGTAGGTCGCAGCAAAAACGTGTTTGGTGGTCCCTGAGCCCGTAGTCATAAACCGTATTAAGTATTTCTTAAAGTTAAGAAACATTTCGCCAAATGTCAGCCTTTTATTTTATAATGAAATAAGTTAAATATGAAATAATTAGATTGACAATTGATAAATTTCAATATTATAATCTTTAATTAAGGACCATACACAGTTACACAATTTTGCTAGGTTTTTCTTGACTTCGAAAAATACTTAAGTAGCTTTATGAACACGTGGGGGCTTCTTGTGTCAGATTCCTTTGTCGACATCGACTGTTCACCCATTAAAGGCAGAGTCGATTGTCCTCAGTTGTTGAGAGAGGAGTAGACTTGCATGTCATTTGACTGAAAGCTGCTCCCCATTTTGAGTTCTCCAGCCTATAATAATCTATGTGAAAAACACAGTACTTAGGGGACAGCTATATAAAAGAAAATAGTTGTAAGATAAAGACATTATATAATCCTGTTTATTCTCTGTAACATAATGTATTTAAGCAGCCAAACGTCCAACACCATTAACTTATTTTAAAAAATACTGCTCACGATGTTTAAATCATTTTGTTATTTTATCTGATCTGAAAAAAAAATAAGTAACAGTAAGTATGCAAATTAAATTTTTACAGTTGCGTGTTCATACAACACTTTCATGGTGCTCTGACAGCAAACATTTTGTGAAAACAAGTATTATTGAGCGACGCCATATTAAGTTCGGGGACAAAGAGTTGAAATCTGATGATCAGTGGATTAAGTGGAAAAATTGATATCTTCCTCAAATAACCACAGTAGCATTGGGATGTCGATTTTACGCCTGTAAGTGCAAGGTCGGTTTTAACAGCAAGTCAACCAACAAAATATTGCCTCAGGCAATGTTTCCAACAAGATGCTCAATGTGACAAAGGCTGGCCCATTAACGTACTGGATGAAACAGTTTAGAGTGAGCTAGTAAAAACTATACATCTAAAGCCATCAAACTTGATATAAACAGCATCACTGTCAAGTGAATGCACACTGGAGCCAGTTAGGCTTTGACTACTAATGCTTAGACACGTTCTGCAGCCAATAACTGGTCTTTTGAGTTAAAGATTTTTCAAATTCTGACACATGCTGAAAATCTTTTCAAGTCAAGTGAATTGCTCTTTTTTCAAGCAGCCATGTTACAATTGATCAATAATAAACGACAAAATGATGAGAATATCCTATATTGACATCTAATGTCAATGGAGATCAAATGATTATGCAGATAAAAGAGCGATGCATAATATCAGTTGGATTTGAAGCATGGGGTTAATTCCAATAAAGATAACGTTATATATAGGCCGCCAGTATATGCTGCGAATACATAAACGACTATAAAAATGGTGCCGACCTCGGCAGCTTGTCTATATATCTTAAAATTCGATAAAATGTGATCAGAGAAACTTGCTAAATATGAATGGAAAATTATATTCTTAATTTGACCCGTATTAATAAAACGTTTGAATGGTTTTAAACGAGGAAATGTATTTATCGCTCGTGAAGTAAAACCCTTTAACAATAAAGTCCGTTGCTAACTATAGTACACTTGGGTACTGATTAACACACTCTATAAGGGTTAAAAAAATATCGATTTAGAAAAAAAGTCTGTCTCTATCGTATTACCAAAGACACAACTTTCAATTTATAACCTGGAATTCTATATGTGTGGTATTTTGTCGATTAATGCTTTATTGTTTTTTGACATCGATTTGAACCCTTCAGCGATTAGTTTCTGTTTTGGTTTGATAGAATAAATCACACGACAGCAATAGGTGATCGTAGATATCACCGGTTGTATTTTCTGATGCAAAACGTGGCATTATAGAAAAGCATCATAATAGAAATACACCCTTTTAAAATTTGTATTCAGAGAAAAGTAGCCCGTTTTCGTTAAATTGACAGAAATTATCTATTCGTAGAGGGATGTTCTCCCTCCATTTTGTATTACATACGTTTTGAATATTCATGCCTGTAAGTGTTGTGAGCACAATAAGTAGAGAATAAAATCACGGATCAACTTCAAACTTTGAAGATAGCTGTCTGTTTTTAAAACAATGGATCAGACTGAATTTTAAGTTCCGCAAACAAGATGGCCACCATTGCATTATTTTACAATATTCATTAGTGTATATGGTGTGAACACTATAACTGTAACAAATTCACAGATTAACTTGAAACTTGAAATATAGACTCATCTTATTAACACGACAGGGGGTATTGAATTTCATCTGATTCGGTAAAACAAAATGGCGCCAATGCATCATTTGATCATATTCAGGTCTGAACTTTTTTAGATCAAATTCACAGATTAACTTGAAACCTGGAAGTTCGCTATCTACTATTATTAAGACAGAGGATATGATTGAATTTCATCAAATTGCACAAAGCAATATAGTCCCCATTGCATACTTTTTTAATATTCACCACTACATGATAACTTAGGTTAAGAAACCAATGGGATTGCATTTCATTTAATTCTGCAAACAAAAATGGCCATCACTGAAATTCAGGTATTAACGTTAAACCTCGCCTTTTCTGTTAATACAATAGATATGGTTGTATTTCAGTGGATTCCACAACAAATATGGCCGACATTGCATATCACACCAAAATGGTGATAAACACCATAACTTTTACTTGGTGGTTCTTTGAAGAAAAAAAATAGTTCTCAAACAAAAGTAGGAAAAGGTGATTTGACTGGGATTATGAACATATATTTTCAAAACAATCCTCTAGTGGTAGACCTGCTAGCTACTCAGCTTGTTTATAAATGAATACAAACATAATAATACATTTTTATTTTGGTTAAATGAATTTTTAACGCAAACGTTTAATTCGGAAGTTCATTTGATAAACAGGACGTTTTTGTGGCCAGTTGTGAAGAATGTGCAAACATCTGCATTGAACTCAAACTGAAATAACAATATTATTCACATGTTAAATAATTTAAATGGATATATGGGACCAGGAACACAAACTCGTGGATTACTGTTGCTGATTGAAATTCTAAATAAATACTTTATACTACATACATCCTTTCCTCAGGATATATCGGGATTATATTTAAGATTGATTTTGTTATATTGAAGTATATGAATAACAGCTGATCCCTAAACAGAAACACTTTTCTACACAAGCTGCTGCCAAACCTCGATTCACCAGCTTAAGTGCATGGTTGAAACCTTTGAGACAGGTCTTTCGAGTTCCACACTACCTGGTTACAGTACTGTTATATAACAGGCGACAGGAGAGTTTAAAAAAATCGTGCTTTTTATGTTGTGCTTAATAGAGCCATTGGGCAATTGTTTATATTAGAAAGGTCTGATAATAAACATACAGGTTTAGGGGATATTTGCATAACATCCCTATGTCGACAGCGAACGCTTCTTTTTTGAGGCCGAGTTGTTTGTCTTTGAGTTTTTAAGAGAGGAGTAGACACGGGATAATCAGCTTGGGATGCTTACTGTTTTCAGATCTCAGAAACTCTCGAGGCTATACGAGTTGAGTTGAAGAGAGCAGGGGTTAATGGACGGCTCTAAATATGTTTGTATAACGGGATTGTATATAACTGATTTTTCAGCTACACATTGTATTTAATAAGCAGACTAAAGTCTTACTGCATTTACTTATCTTTACAGACTATGGGGAAGGATTGCTTACGTATTTCTATTTATCCTGGTCTAAAATATATGATTAAAGCAGTAAGTTATGAAATTTCACATTGTTAAACGACGTGAAATAATATTTGGGCATAAAGATGTGAAATCAGATTATCAGTTGATTGAGTATTATAATATTAATACAGTCCTTAAAAACGCTTGCACAGAGATGTCTTTTATAAGGCTGCTTTTGTAAGTTCGCCAGTAACAGCATGTAAACAGGCAACACACCAATATCAACTAAGGCAATGTTTAAAGGACGGCCGTGTGACAAAGGCTAACCCATTAACGTACTGGATGAAACAGTTTAGAGAGAGCTGGTGAAAACTATACATCTAAAGCCATCAGACTTGATATAAACAGCGTCACTCTCAATTGCCTGTACTGTGGAGCCAGTTAGGCTTTGAAGCTGAAACGTTTTGTAAAACAGCCGAATGTGTGCAGCATACTAATGCTTCAAAATATAAAGATGGTCTTCAGAGTTAAGGATGTGAAACTCCTGACACATGCCGAGAAGCTTGATTAAAACGATTTTCAAAGCAGCCATATTGTTATTGATGTCGAGAATAGCTGAAGCTGACATTTAGCCTAATATTGATGATTCTAGGTGGGCAACATTTTGTTTTTCGTTTTGCTGTGAATTAATTGCATCTTAACGATGTAATTCTAATACGAATACTGATACCGTCGGCTTGTCCATTGATCTATTTTATTAAATAAACTCATACAGACAAATTATTGGCTGAATCTTAATAGAAAGTATTATTATAAAACGATTGACCAGTATTAATATGACGATTAAACGGTATCTTATATTAATGGAGAATGGCTACATCATTGAAAGGTTTCGAAAATCCATTCTTTTATTTTGTGCAACGAGAAAGAGATAGATATTCATAAACATTGTCTAGAAGGAAATAATTACTTTAATGAAAACTATGCAAATCATATAAAGTTCGACAAAACCTTATTCTAGATGTCTTGCACCTGATGAACTGGAATTATTTACGAGAGATTTTTTTTGTCGAATAGAGTTCACATTCGTGTAGGAATAATAATACGTGCTAATATATATCAGATGTATGATTTTATTTTGTTTGTTGATGTGGAATAATTATGAAGCGTCAGA
>JAVFBW010188166.1:0-10404 GCA_034783835.1 Mopalia ciliata
TTTTGTCCGTCGTCATATAAGTGAAATACCCTTGAGTACGACGTTAAACACCAATCAAACAAACAAACAAATCATACCTTTCATGAATATAACCGCTCCTTAGTAGCAAGTAGATTTATTTGTTTGTTTGATTGGGGGGTTAACGTTTTACTCAAGGGTTGTTCACTTAGATGACGACTTCAAAATGTTATTTGCTGGAAAACCAAGAGGACAGTTCGTTAAAACCACTCTTGCAATTGCCAGAGCCACCCAATCATCGACAGATAGACACGATCCGTGAACAGTAAATTGGGGAAGGACTTTTTGCATTTGGTTCTATTTGGATATATTTACAAAATATGTATTTAACTTAGAACTACTTAAAGTTATAGCTGGGTAATTATATCTTTCGTGATACATGAGTATAATAGTTCCTTAAAAACAAGTAGATCAAATACTTAGTGTATATTATATAATTTATTAAATCGGCTACTGGTTGATACAAGGAATTTGCAAGAACTATAATGGAAAATCGAATAGTGCCACTAAAACTGTTTGAAATTTATCTTTAAATAAAGAACTTTGGATAAAAGAGTTTGCATATATGTCACTCCACAGCGTAGCTGAAATACCGATGAATGTGGCGTAAAACAGAAATCAATAAATCAATCAATTTTTTTTACCAATAATGGTACTCAGCATTTTTAGGGCAATATGACTTTAATAGAACCCTTTAAGGTTCTTCAGCTTATAGCTCTGGTGGAACCCTTCATGTTTCTGTATGGAACCCTCACAGCATCTATTCCTAGTATTTCTCTCTATCTGACCCGTCTTGTCTTTGTTTGTTGCCAGTGGTGTCGAGGGTGGTTTCCTTCACCCATTGGGCTGACACGTCGTCATCTAAGTGAAATACCCTTACGTTAAACCCCAATCAAACAAACAAACAATCAACCAAACAAACAAAATCTTATATCAAAGAACTGTAATGACGTAGTGGTTCTATATAGAATAATAGGCTTTTCTAAAAACCCTCAAATAACCATTATTTCTAAGAATGTGGTGAGCAGGTGTGACGGACTGTTCTTGGCAACTGTCTCCGTTTGAGCCCGCTTCCATACTGGGAAGTGGTCTGTGAAACTGTTTTTGTTTTTAACATATGACCTGTTTGGCCACAAACCCTATCTTTTACATTTACTTTTTGAAATGATTCAATTTGTGCGTGGAATCAGATCTACAATAATTGTGATTCATCTTTCCCGAGGCCGTTGTCAAGGGTAATGAAGTTTGATGCTTATGTAACGCTGTATTAGCTTGCGGAAAATTCGACAAGTTTTAAGACGCCGTAAGTAAATTGGCTTCCGTCAACATTGAATGCCCCTAAAATTTCCACAATAGAAAGAAAAATAAATATCCCATATCCCAAATATACCAAAACAATAGTTGTATAGTTTGACAAAGACTTGTTACCATTGCTCTCTTCATAAAAATCTTTTTTTTAAATATATATATTTTTAAAATATGACTGTAAAATGAGAAAATACAAATTAATGTGGTTTCAATTACATCTTTCTTTTTTTCTTTTTTTTTTTTAAACATTTACAAAAATCATACCAAATACCCAATTGGAATGAAATTTAGTAAGGCCTTAATGTAGTCCAGTCTATTAAATATTGTATTGCAACGAAAGTAAAATTTACAATAAGTCTTCTAATTTCTTAGACATAATCTGATATGTTTTTCTTTGTATATTCAATTGTATAGATGCATTTTTTAAAACTTTTAATTTCATTTATTATTTTAATACGTATTTATTTTGGACAATCAGGTTTCAACATTGACGTTAAACAAAAGAAGAAAAAACTTAATCCTTACAAAACATAGGATCATGCGCCGTTAACAACCAGACATCGTGTCGAAATGATCTTTTTGGCTGCTGAAACAGTTTTTTTAAGTTGCGTTAGCTTTTAGCGCAGTGTGAACTGTGGACCCAGAGTCGAATTGCCAGTGATGGGGATTCTATTAGGAAAATTGCATTCCCCTTGGGCTAGATAAGCACTTCCCCATTAAATAACAGAAAATCTTCCATAGATTGGTTCGTGTAGTACAATAAGTTTGTAATTTGAAGGGCTCTCTCTTAATGAGATTGGTGCTATGGCGGATGGTGGGACAAAGTTTGCACGGAGACACCGACAGACCCGTGTCCAGTATTGGGCACTAAGTCGTTGCACGATGGTTAATTTGAATCACCATATAGTTGTGCAGTTTACCTTCTGGCTGGTCAACTTACGTTACAGTCTTGGTATAACATTCCAGATTCGTCTTTTGCTGACTTAAGACGACGCGTAGGCACAAACTGTTTGATCAGTATTGGATACCTGCTGCTTAAAGATAGTCTTACTGAACCAATGTACTTCGTTTGGGCGGTCAAGTAAATTTAAAATTGTGGTATAAAATACAAGAACTTACCAGACATTGGCCTGTATTTGCTACTTAACTAAGGTGTTACAGGATATCATAGTCCTTCTACAACATAGGCATAATGGACATTCAAATTACGTTACAATCGTGATTATTAAAACAAATACAAGAAATCTACCCCAGTGTCCGCACGCAAAGACAAACAAAAGGGCATATAAGTCACGTGGTGTGATCGGCGATATTTCACGTTATTCACTCCACTTCCGGTGACAGTCTTAATTCGTTTTAGTTCAAGCATCAATGGCAAGTTAAAAATATGCCCATTCTCCCTTCCAGTTCTACACCAAACAGCAACTTAAAA
This sequence comes from Mopalia ciliata, assembly GCA_034783835.1. Taxonomy (NCBI): domain Eukaryota; kingdom Metazoa; phylum Mollusca; class Polyplacophora; order Chitonida; family Mopaliidae; genus Mopalia; species Mopalia ciliata. The sequence goes on from JAVFBW010188166.1 coordinate 2,759, forward strand.
ATTGGTGTTTAAACCACAGCGGTAGAATTTGAAACGTGATCACCGGAAGTATAGTATATGAGAACGAGGCTAGCGAGCGTGCCCATTTGATTAAAACCGGAAGTGGGCTTACCTCCATGACTTACAAACAGTCCGCTTGGTCATAAACGTTGTACCATGTTGAATATCTAAATGTAGCGATAATCGCTTAAATGGCGTAAATTGTGCGATTGTAGAAAGACAAATTACAGCTGTATAAATACACCAGGAGATCAGTGTTAAAACATAAATGTAAATTAGACCAATCCAATTCCCTTTCTAAAGATACCAGTCACCCAAATCAAACAACAAAAAAAACAAATTATAAAGATACTAACAAGTATAATAATTTTTAAATGAATAAAATTATTCAAATTTATGTTGACCTACATAACCCATTTTCACCTTTTTATGCACAAAAAAGAAGAGCCCCTTCGTCACTTCCTGGTAAGACAGTAATGGTGCGGGTTTATCCCAAAGTTCTCAGTCTGCTTTAAAAAGCTAAATGGGACTTAATGGTTACAAAATGTAAAGTGCCATATAGACCGGTATTTGGCAAGCAGTTTCAGTTTAGATATGCTGCCAAGTGTTAAACTGGCTTCTCTAAGGCTGTTGATTTTTCATCAAATGAATTAGATAAGTAGGTTTTGTCTTTGTCTCCGTTCATTTGTATACACATCCATCTTTAAAGAAACTGCTATCAGCAAGAGGGTGACCTATTTTACGACAGGCTCATTGCCTGCATGATAACTAAGAATTCTACGTAAGAGGTCTACCTCACAGCGATTTATACTATATTCAAGAACTTTCTCTGTCACTGGTCTAATTCATTTTTATATCAAGAAATTGTTAAACAATGAGAATTTGAATATATTTCCATTGAATTTGTAATATATAAAGTTTTTAACGAGTTGTTAGCAATCTAGAGGCAATTCTTCAACAATGTTGTATTAAATGTTTTAACTATATTTGCAGTCATCGAATATAGGGATTGTAATCCCAATATACTACAATTCATCACACAGCTCAACAGATGTAATCGCTTTGGACATCTTTGAAGGAAAGTTCAGATCTTTTTTTTTGTTCCTTCATGACACAATTGTTCGTCAGTCTTTGAAGAGGTCCGCCATCAAGTCATTTTAATTTCCCTTCATAGTTTGCGCTTTCGAATCCAAGCTCGGATTAATGTAATTTGGAAGTCGAGCGGATATGGGATCGAGTCGTAGCTGAGAGAGGAGACGATGTTGCCGGGTTAAACGTACATGTCATGTGTCTAAATTGCCGTCCGATCTGACTCGAACATACCTTGAGGGCAAAAAATTTGTCACTGTTCGTCTAAAGAAAATCATTTCTTCTCGGCCTACTCTTAGTGATGGTTTTGAAGTCAGTGCACTTCGTTCCAGTAATTTTCTCCGATCGCCCTGGAAGAACTGGCATTTTCTTTAATAACACAAACCCTTCTTTCACCGTTCGCTGATAAGACGGTCATTTTCTTTCCTCATCCCTAACCATTTTCGGCGAAGATTGGTCTCTAAGTCCGCTGTGCCCTTAAGGTATCGTGTGCTGGAACACGCCCCAAGTTCCTCAGGCCCTTTTCTTCGGACGCTCTTTACTAGTTTCGCTTCAGTTTTCTTAGCAGACCCCGGTTTCCTGAATTGTAACGAGCCATGCTATGCAATGGTGAATTAAAGGACGGCTCTGTGTGTTCGTGTCCGCTGCGACAATAGATGCTAATGCGGAATAATATGCCAGTTTAAAATGGTGTTTAACACTCGTCCCTTTTACAAAGGCGTCTATCGGGTTAGATTTCGCTAGGCTCCTAAAATACTGTTTAATAGGCGGTTAACTGTATAATTATCGCAGTTGGCGAGTCGGGTCATACGCGACTCTATCCAGACACCGATTCTATAGCGAAAGTATGATGCCCTTTCAAGCTCATCATAATTGATAGGTCACGCTTAAGGGTAGTCGGGGGGCATTTTTAGGCATTTCAGGCCATTGTCCACACCAAACCAAATGTGCAGGGGGGCCTTCATCACTCTGATAATTTGTTCATGTCAAAACATCTCCAAACAGTTTATGGTCTCTCCAAAAACATATGTGAGAATGTAGAGACTTATTTTATGATCAATGTCAGGGGGTTATTCTACTGCAATAGATCCGTCTTAAAAAAATAGTAAAGTACAAAATTAATTAAAAAGCCTATGATAATAAATATAGGTTTTTGAACTTCTTTGTTTGTGGTAAAGTTTTTTAATTAAACTCCTGAGTTGGATGAGTGGTCTAGGTAGCCTGCATTTACTGCTGGTGATTCCTAACTCTGAGGGTCGTGGGTTCGATTCCCGCACGTGTTTCAACCCACAAAATTTTCTGAATAGGTATATGTTCTAACTAAGAAAGTCACGTGAAATCTTGTTTATCACCTGACGTGACCTACAGTTTCAAGTTGAACATTTTTAATAGTTAAAATTTTAAGGATAATCCAAGAAGAACAGGAAGACGATATGTTTGTGATGTCTTTGTATTGTCCTGTGAGTGTCCTGTTCTTGCATGATGTTTTCGTTTGTTGCTAGTGGTGTGAGGGGTTTTTTCTATCACCCATTGGACTGGCACAATGTATTTTGCGTTAAATAACTATAATACCGCGTTAAACCCCAATCAAACATCTATAACATTATAACTTTTTTTGCACAAAAAGTGTACCTACATTTTAAAAAGTCGGATGTGCGTTATTTTGGGATAACACTTTCGTAGAAAGCATGTTTTGACCTAAGCCTATACATATTAAATGGGATATGAATAAAATAAATTTTCATTTTCACTGCTGATATAGGCCCTATCACGAAGGAATCTCTTTAAACAGCAAAAGGTCAGGTATCCAACATCTAAAATTTAGAAATTAAACATAAATCTAAATCTCTTTTTGATATTTGGCTCAAATTTGTATAAATTAAGTTGTGTAAGAAACTGTTTTTCCAAGTTTTCAAAACCAGTGATCGGAGGGAGCTTCATAACAGTTGGTTGCTCTTTGAGCTATAAAGGGTAATAAAGGCCCTCGGTCATAGCTTAGTAGTAGCTTACTAATCCTACTCCAATTTACCGTTCACAGGATCGAGTCCGTCTGTCGACAATCAGGTATATGAGGGAGTCACACGATGAGGCTCCGGCAAGCGTGGGGATGGTTTTTATCAGGTTTCCTCTCGGTTTTCCATCGTAATGAGGCAAGGAACAGTCAAAAGTGGACTATCCGTAGTCATATAAGTGAAATACCCTTGAGTACGACGTTAAACCCCAATCAAACAAACTATATAACTAATAAAGGGTAAGAGAGTAAAACCACAACAGAGCACATGGATCCGATAATTTGCCATTAAATGCAACAACACAGACAATAAATGTTCATTTTTCGAACTCAAATATAGTATGTCTCAGGGATAATTCTTTATTTTTATTCGTTTTCTTTTTTTTACATTTATGTTTTTAAACTGACATCAAAAAAGAAAACAACTAATCCTTACAAAACATAGAACCATGAATTGTTAATATGTCTGTGAGCATTCTCTGTTTAGCTGCATGCTGTAATGCATTTTTTAAATGTTGCGTTTGCTTTTAATACAGAGAGCTCTGACTAAGGCCAGTTTTTTGGAAGATTAACAATGCCCTCCTTACTTTAGTACTGGACGAAATTTAATATACAACTGTATCACAAACCTCACATTTTAGGTTGTGATAGTGTCCGTTATTGTTGAAATACGCCGTCGTCCTGTGGAATATTAAAAGATTTTTTTTCAGACAATGTGTCACTGTTACGTATTGTTTCAATCAGTAAGTGAAATACCCTCCTTTAGGACGGCGTACATCACCACGCAATAAGTCATTTACCACGATGTGAATTGCTGACCAAGAATTTCGCATGGTGATTCGGTAATACTGTTTTTATTTTTCCAATGGAACAACTCGTCAATCTGATGGGTTTCTTCTGTGACTTGGTGCCGTTGGAGTCCATCGCCGCCACATAATGATAAGTGATAAGTGCACACCAAACACGGATAAAGTGAAATTGACCTTGGGAATTAATTTCAATATGTTCAAGAAAATGAGTTGATACCTTAAATACAACAGAATAGCCATCCTTCTTCAAACTCTTCAAAAACCGAACGTTTTTAGTAAAAACAAGTTCTTGGCAGTCTTTATGGGAAACATACACGACATTTTGATTTTGTAAGGTAGAAAAACAGATATATTTTAATGCATACAACATTGATAAATTACGGTTTATTTCGTTCAGGCGTAGGAAATACACAGCCCCACTCTGTCATTTGCGTGATTTCGGCTGATCGAGGAATTCGACATGGATTTTTATTTCATAGTTGATATAAATTATAACAAAAATATAACACAGGTTAGTTTTAATACTATAAATATCGCTCTAGTGAATGATACAAAGAATAACCCACTCGATGCATCTCGTCTCGTTGGTTACCCCTTTCAACCATTCACCCAAGCAATGTTTATGTTATTCAAACTTCACCGTGTAATATCCTCTATATAATACACCGCTCTCCTATCAGTCAAATATCAATGATATACCCCGTTATACAATCAATTCCGTGGAAGTTTCTTGTTAATCTATATTCACTCACATACTATGTAACTTGTCTTATTTTCCATTTGTCTTTTACACATATTTCGCTATAAAGTCAATGTATACGTACCATACAGGATATGCACCCTATACAATCGCCACGTAAAGTATTAACCACGGGTCAGCAAACTAGTAGATTTTCGCCTCAAAAAACCTGATAGATCATACGTTTGATTTGTGAGAGTACAGAAGTAGTCTTGCCTCTGGCATGTTTTTATTAGGTACACGAATGCTCTGACATCATTTGTATATCCGTATATTATTTCATCTACATCGTGTTATATTTGATTAGTTTGCGAAACGAGCAAATACCACAGCTATATGTTATGATATCAGGTCCAAAAATAGGGTTTCATGAGTTATGCATACAAAAACTTTATTATACGGCTCAACGTAGGTGCTGACATTAACCAAAATGGTGACCTAGGTTAACGCAATACTTGAGGTCAGTTCATTCACATGACCAAGTGCCATCCCAATGCATGAACGAAACCATCCTCGACTCTATTGACAGACATAAACAAGACGCAATTCACAAGACGCAAAGTAAGGATATCACCAAAACAATTCGACTTACTGCTGCGCCTTAGTTTCGAATGGAGCCTGAGTGCAGTACTCAAATAATTTAACCTAACCATTTTAACCCTAGATATTACACTAATTCCTCCATCGAAACTTTGATTCCAAAGATATACATGTAGAAGGGCCGTTGTTCACCAAAAAAACAAGGCAGTCTGTGGTTTGTCAGAAAACCTTTGATGCCAGATTTACTGTTTCCTGCTCTTTAGTTAGGTTGATGAATATGTATTTAAACAAAATCTTTGACATACGCAATATTATCAACATGAAAATAATAATTAGAGCTGTATAGGTCTCAAAATATAAGGAACAAAATAGAGCATTTTATGTATTTGAACATTAACAGGCTCTTCATTTTCTCGGGGGCTGACGGCCGTTGGTTAGTGGTTGCATGTGCGCATACTAATCCTAGTTCGAGTTTGTCTGCTGACCATCGTGTATATGAGTGAGTCTCACAATGTGGGTCCGTGAATCTAGGATCACTTTAACGAGGTTTCCTCTCGGTTTTCCACGGTAAATAGGCAACCGACAGTGTGAAGTGGACAAGGCGTCGTCACATAAGTTACATTTTCTTGAGTATGACGTTAAACCACAATCAACCAAACAAGCAAAATGCTATCTTGGAGACAGGCGTTAAATCCTCAGCGGTAAATGGGTAGTGGGTTCGATTACCGTTCTTGAACCAGAACCAGTTCAAAAGAACGAAAGCACTCTTAAAGCCGTTTGTTTCTCTAAGTAACTGACATCGATATTCAAAATATAGTGTTGCTCACCTTCAAATATATATCTCAAATATGAAACAAAAAACAAACACAGAACGAAAAAGTGTAAACACTAATGTATGTCGTTTCGGTTGATTTGTTTTTATTTGTGATGTTTACAGCCAAAGGTACAGTCTGATAAAAATTTGCCTTCAAATAATGAGTCTTGGATAAAAGAATTGGGACTTATATATGTTCACGCCACATCGTAGTAGAAATACCTCTGAATGTATCGTAAAATACAAATCAATTTATCGCTCAAATAAATTTCAGAAAATGCTGCAATCTGTTTGAAGTAAGATGTTCTTAGTCTTTAATTGTTAGAATCTGGAATAAGTCTATCAAAGCTCAATGCAGATACTTCCCTGTCAAGTTTTCGACACTCATGGGGTTCCATAGTTGAGAAGTAAAAATCGTAAAACAGATGCACTGAATGACACTACGTTTGTTTAGCTGCGCATGGATCAAGAAAAAACGTAAGATACAAGTCAAATTATGCTCATTGCACAACAAGTGTTTCGAAGTTTTTTCCTCGTGTTAATTGTAGCACATTAGCATTTTACCAACACCGTATGTTATCTAATGAGCAAATTAGTTTTATTTAGGTTTAACTTAAAGGTATTCCCAAATGGTTGATCCCTGAAAACATATAATTATAGTCCAATATTCACTGAACGATTTGCAACTTGTTTCATTAAAAAATTCGTTGTACATGTGGAGAAATTGGGATTCGAATATCTGACTTCCATTTTGTTATTTCACATTATCCAACAATTCTTCGTGTATCTCTGGTATGGAGTCATCATTATCCGCCATGGAGTCGTCATTATCCGCCACAGATTGTTCTGAATGTAATTTCCCCTGCCAACGTCACAGCTCAAATAACTTGTATGAAAAGGAGCAAGTTTATAAGCGAATAAAACAAATTTTAAGCGTCAGAAAAATACAGGATTTATTTTAAAGATAGTTTATAAGTATTATCTTTGTAATTCAGTTAATTTTAATCGGATTTAAAACCCAGTTGGGAATAGCTTTAAAAAAACACAGCAATAGGTAGGTTTTTTGGTTTTATAGTATATGTTGAACGTGGAAGGGAACTGCAAAGTTGGCTTTTAAGTAGTATACCCTTTAGTGTTACAAACCAATTAAATATCTACATCTCATTGTTTATGTTTGGCTGAGTTTGCATGTTTAACACACTGGCATGCTTTCGCTTTATATTAAATATGTAAACATTTGTTTATAACCTGTAACTCATAACATATCTTGACTGTTATATACTGAGAGTTGCAGACATGTTGGTAAGCTAAGAACAAACAAGAAGCCAATCATTTCTTGGGTCTCAGTTTTCTCATTGTGGGATTCCCCAGTCATGTCATTGTGCATTGCCAGTTACCTGTCATACATTAATTTGGCTAGCACACTGTCACAAGAGTGGAATAACCTAAAGTTCATTGTTAACCCAATCAAAAAATGAATCTTCCTTGGTAGGGCCCCACGAGGGAGCGGGTGGGCCATGGCCCTGCAGAATACTTCCTCGGCTTCATTGGTCGATCGTAAGAGGCGAGAAAAGAGGTTGCTTTCTGTCACCCTGGTTTTCGCAGAGCTAAAGGGTAACAGGAAGCAGATTTGTTTGTGATGTT
>JAVFBW010188188.1:0-10404 GCA_034783835.1 Mopalia ciliata
AACAGAAGACCGCGCACTATATGAGTATAACATACACAATCAACAGAAGACCGTACACTATATGAGTATAACATACACAATCAACAGAACACCGCGCACTATATGAGTATAACATACACAATCGACAGAACACCGCGCACTATGAGTATAACATTTACAATCATATGAAGGCATCAGAGCGCAGTAAGGATAATATTCACCAATTACCAGAAACCCGTATATAATCAGTAGAACATACACATTCACCAGAAGACCATATACTATCAGTCGAACATGTAGTTACAGAAAGACCGTGCGCTATCATTAGAACGTGCTACACCAACAGGTGCACAGTTAGTGTAAACTAGGTGGAGTGTAGTGTTCCAGGTTGTAAGATTAATATTTTCCGGGCGTTTTCCTTCGTTCCCTAAAAACCCCCCAAAAACCAGGCATATTGACGTCACACATACGACCAAGGTACATTAAGACCATCGATTTGTCCCCCTTTATTGCGAAGCATAGTGCTTAGCTCACCTCGCACTGTCTATGTTGTAACCACTTAAGGGTCTTGTTTCCGTAGAAAGTCATAAAGATTTGGGGAGGTTTGTCAGTAAGATTTTTCTTCCTTTGTTACCATTTTATTTTTTTGTGGTTAACTTTGAGGAATTCTTTCAAATACTTCAGAAAAGAGGTCAGCATAGCTATTCAGTGTTTTTTTTAGACAGTATGATGCAAGATAATACGAACAAATTCTAAGCTTATTGTTTAATATCTTAAATGCTTGTCAATGAGAAGCTTGAGATTATTTGTTATAAGTAAAACATTATCTTTTTTACACTTCAATAAATAAACCGTGAAAAATGCCGTATTTTATTTAAATTTGACCACATTCACATAAATGTAATCCTGAGTATTCAAGCTTTCCAAAAATATATATATGGTACAGATTTATATTCTTCTGAATAAGGGACTAAATGCAGCGGGTGTCCTGAAAATCGACCAAGGGGTCCAGAAAGACCTTAAGTTTGTTAACTATTGTGGCTTTTGCTTACCCATGCATTGAGACTGTCACTTATGTTTTGATTATCGTATATCTGATCTGTGAACAAATGCAGCCATTCATGATTTACATGTATAAAACACGTTTTAATGTTTATGAGTCTCGTGATAGCTAGTTGCCTGCTTCATCATAGGTGATGTCCTTCACCCATGTCGGTGGTTCGCCCTCATAAGAGCGAAAAATGCTGGAATACGACTTAAAATCCAAGACAGGCAGACAATATGAACTGTCTATGCCATTATTGTTTAGGCCATTGGAAAAAATACTCATTTAACTCATAACTTAATAACGTGCTGTACTAGAAAATCTTTTCACTAATATATGCCGGTGTGCAGTCTGATGCTTAATGTTAGGTAGGCCCCCACTGTTAATATAATAAGGCTTGTATCTGTACGAAATAAGCGAGGTGAAAGGCTCTCAACTTGCTATACATACACGTGGGAAAGAAACAGTTTAGGGCTAAGAGTGACTCATTGACATACTCCAATACATGAAGAAATACCCCGGGTACTGTGTGAGGATTTTAACCGTTCGTTCGTCCTACTTTCTGCTGACTACTTTGACCTGACAGTCTGTCAGTGTTCACGACCCAGATGCGGTGTGATAACCGTAACAGATTAACAGGAAATACGAATCCGTTTCTAAATAGTAATCTACGGGTGTTATAAGCGCGAGTGGCCTGTGTCTGTTTTTCCCGCCCAATGGACGAACATTGTCCCACTGAGAAGGGCCAGATAGCCCAACCGTGACCCTGTTTGCTACGCTTAATGTTTGCGCGTTACTGCACTTATTCAATAGTTTTGTCTTCGTGGTTATAGAGGGAACCGGTTTCAAAGCCTCTGGTCATACAAACCTTATTTCACACAAACACCAGTGAGAGTGAATTTGCGTTGTTATCGCGTTTGTAGGTAGGCCTCTAGCCGCATATCTTCCGCGCCTGTCCGCACTGTTTGTACAACCATTATTGTGGCCACCTACTGTTACGGCAGGAGATGAGGTCGATTGACAACGGACATCTGGAAGTGGATACTCGTTAACTCTACGTGAGATTTTGTGATTCCTCGACCTTAGCGTCAAAAACCTCCTCCAGTCTAAGTTATTGCCCAGTAAGTAAGAAAGGACTTAACAGATGACATGGATTCAACTAACTCCACTTTCGTGAATGATACGATGGACTCTATAGGGGATAGTATACTTGCATCTCCTAAGGATATTGGCGAGAAAGAGCGAGCTAAAGTTCTGGACAAGGTGAATACAGATGCTCTACAGGGAAGTGTGGAAAATACAACAAAGGCCGTCAGAGCTGAATTAGAAATGACTTCAGAACATGTTAAACAAGACGTTTTAGGTGATGAAACTGAAGCAAAGTCTACGACTGATTTGAACGACAATCAGTTTATCGAAAATCTGAAGAGTTCTATGGTCCAAAATGTGGATGATGTTGTCGAAGATGTTGGTACAGAGGTGAAGCACACGGTTGTAGCTCCAGTCCTTGACACCGTACCTTACAGCGGGGACCCGCAACCACTGCTAGATGATGCCAAGGGGGAGATATCCGAAGAATTCGGTCAGATTAAGAGTAGCGCTATAAAAGAAACCGAAGATGAACTTTCCTCCGCCCAAGATGGTTTGTCAAAAGCTGTTGACGATGTTACATCTTCTGTTAATACGTCGCAAAATGATGAGAATGTTGGAAACAACAGTGAACTTGTGGACACGGTGAAGAAAGCTGCATTGACAGCGGTGTCTGATGTTCAAGCTGGGGCTACTGTACAAGATGCAGCGAAAAAAGCAGTCACAGAAGTAGTTAGTAAGGTTAGCCCTGATGTGAGTTCTAACCTCTCCGCTGGATTAGCTTCATTCACAAGTGGTGCTGGTTCGCCTGAACCTATCAAAAGGTAAGACTTGTACACACATCATTTATAAAGTTAATGAAACCCGGCCACAGGAGGTGAGACAAGATCAAACGGAAAGGGCACCTGTGTATGCCACTGATATCAATAATGTTATCGTAAATTGCACATAATTTCACAAGTTTATCTCATTGTTTATACCTATTTAAGTATAATATATTAACTTATCATAACAACTACATCTATAAATTCAGAGGTTCATATATAATTCTGTTAAATACAGCAGACTTTTATGTTTTAAACACCGTTCTGTTATATATATAACACAAATTGGTGCCAAATACAATATACGCAGAACGTTATTCTATTGTATATATATAACACAATATATTTTTTGTTTGTTTGTTTGAATGTCGGGATTCTGCAATCAGGAATATATATATGTTAGAATGTCCACTCGACATGGACTACCGTGTATCTCTAGATTAAAAGTAGGTGAATGATTACAAATCCTATAGTTAAAATAATGACCTTTTCTGAGGGCTCAAACAAAAATACTTTCACGTTGTATATCATATCAGATGGTTGTAAAATTCCTCAAGTATGAGTGTTTGTCCAGGAAAACAATGAAATGGCATGTTCTTGAGCTGAATGGAGATAGAGGGTCACTTAAGAGATATCACCTCTTATTCTCTTAGGTAAAAGGTCGAAAGTTACAAGTTTGTCAAGAACGCTTTTCGTGGTTTTGTACAGATTTACGAGTTGTACTTAAGTAATAAAAATTTGACCTTATTGCACGCTGCAAAAGATAAGCCAGCGCTGGCCACTGTTGGAGACGAAACTATTTTGATCTTTTTTATTGTGTATTTCAGCTAGGTTGTATTTGTACGCTTTAAGGTAGATACTTGCCTCGATGCAAAAATATTCAACAAATATCGTTTCAAGATCTAGTAGCAGTGTTCCTCTGTGTGGTCCTCAGTATTGAGTGCACTGGGAACTGCTTGCAAGGTAGTGTAAATGTTTCAATAAAATATACTTAAAATAATAGGTGTCCAAAGTGTGAGATCATTCCGTTTTGTTTGGGTTTGATCAGAGATTAAGGAATATTGGGCCTGAAGTGTCCGGACACGAAGTCTGAATTACTACAGGGTAATCGCGAGTCGAAGACCTGTATCTACACAAAAATACTCATGGGCTTGATGTATAGTATGTTTAGATGTTACTAAAATCGGTCATGGCGTTTTAGGAACTTCTTGTGGAATGTAACCGATCATAACAGGTGTAAGTAGTAGACCACCAATAAGAGAATTTGTAGGTCTAGTTCATTAGATGATGCGCCATCTAATAAAGCAGGTGTCCTCGTTCAATGATGACACCTGCGCGGTTACTTCAAAGTCTCATTTATTAGCACCGTTTGACATGTATGTGTATCTGCCTTCCAATCAGTGCTTGTCGTTAATCAATGCCCAATTATCATCATTTAGTGTTTTTGTAAGTATTATTGAGTTAACAATTGTGTCAATACTATAGTATCGATCTGTTGTCTATAATGATATCATCAAAATAGTATCGATCTATTGTCTATCATGACATCATCAAAATGTTTTATTATTGAAACGTTGTTTTGTTTAACGTTAACAGTCCCTCACTTGATTGTTTTGCCTTATACCTAGATCGTGATGTGGTTAAGATCCCTAGCCTTATTGTATCCCATGCCTTTGTTTTACCTACAGTATAGTGGATGAGTCACGCACCTGCTCATTCAAATGTTATGTTGCGGAACTTTATTAATTAACGAAGTCTGCTCTGGGGGCTTTAAATTTATAAAATATAGGCATTGTATTTTTCAGTGAGGTATGCATAATGTTGAGGAAATAGGACACAGTTACTAATGTGTATGTTTTGTATTTTTTTTTACAATAAAGCGATCATTAGATTAAACACAAAATAGAGATTGAACCCACTTCTCAAATTAGTTAAATTACCAATGGGTATATCTTTATAGCTAATAAACCGGGTGATTGTAGGTAGGTGTTATGATATATTATTTAATCACTAGATATTTATTTATGTTCTGATTATTCTAAGCTCTGTATTTCTTGAACATCGAGTTATACAGCAAAAGAACACTATAATATAGCTTATAATTGAACTTCAGCGTTTATCCTATTGTACCAGATTTCCTTGAAAGTTGATAGTTTCCGTTAAGGGGCATATCCGCGTGGTGTATTTCCGTCTGTTAATTTGATCCCATTCTTATTGATACATAAAGGCAGTGTTGTTGTGAATATCCCTGCCTTGCTGCCAACAACAGCGGAGACATATACAACAAGAAGGTCTGAAACAATTTATAGAATAAATAATTTTTATTGTAGAGAAATACACACATTTCCAAATACTAGCCATTCACAATAAAATGCATTTTATGTTTTTCTCGAAGAATTTCCTTTACTTTATAAAGTTTACAAATAAGCAATATTATCCAGATAACTCACAACAAATTTCATCATGCTCTAAACAGTTTATATCTAAGTTACAGTCGTATTCTTCTACCCATCTCATGGGTTAGAAATTCTGTTTGGAAAGTAATAAGTGTAAAATTCCCTCAAATGATGGATATTAATAAATGCAATATTCATAGAAATGATGTAAAGTAATAATGCCGTAATATTCGTACAAATTATGAAAAGTAATACATACGAGTTTTTTAGAAAATACAGAATCGAATACATAAAAGTTAGAAGATTTCTAAAAAGTCTGAGGTCATAAAAAATGTGTGCAGCTCGACAAAACATGTCCAATATCTGGCCAAGGGTTGACGTTTTATGGTTGTGTAAGTTTGGGTGGGATTTATTAAATGGCTTTTTAAGTCAGTTTTTTGTAATGTTAAAATTTTATTCATTTTAGTCGTTTAACTTCTGAACGTGGATATAGAGTTTTTTGTTTTCATTACGAGGCGTATTCCTGTTAACTAGAATTAATTTGTCTCCGTATAAAATTTAAATAAGCAGGTGGTTATTAGGATAGTATCTATTGATGTTTGTACCTCCCATGGATATTTTACGAGGAGAGCTTTCAAATTATTCCCCCGCCCCTGCATGTACCCGGAAATGCCACTGATCTATGAGCTGTATCATAGCAGGGTGCCTGCATGGAATAACTCTCAGTAATCAGACCCCACCTGGGTCAATCTGTCAGGATTACGCCGGTTCTTAAAGGAGTCGAGTTTATGACATTCGTTTACACCTAATAATCCCTCCTCTTCGACTGGCTGACCATGTTGGCCATGATTCCATATAACCTATACAGATGGCGTCTTCACCAAGCTAATCTCTATCAGAAGACCAAGGCCGCGCGGACATCAAGAATAACATTGAACAACTGTATCAATGACGGAAGAAACTGTTATTTATTTAGAATTTTGTTGGTTAGACATTTAACAGGTGTTTTTTGTTTCTTTCGACACGCCTCAGTCCGTGTAAAATTACAACCGTGATCAGATTAACGGAATTAAATATCCAGTTTTTTTTTACCTGTTTTCTTAGCGAGATGGCTGCAGCATAGCTACACTTCTCCCGTCACTACGTGAAGTGTTTTATGTGGAATTATCTCATCTTTCATCGTGTTCCTGATAGGCTATTTAGTTCGCGACATTTGGACTTGAAAAGATGTCCGCCGTGTAGAATTGGCAATGCAAGTTAATCTCAACCGTGTCCATTTCAATTTCACGTTTAATCTCCGAAGTTGTACTAATCTTGATATTGGGCTGTGATCGATCAACTGTAGGGGATTATAATATATACTCTAGCTCAGAGTAGCACTCTAACCTATGCTGTGTACAGCATCGTCTGACAGTTGAGGTTTCTGGCAGAGACGATGGTTGGAATCAAATAGGCTACGGTGTATTAAACACAAGACATACTTCCTTTAAGTTAAGCGATTTCGAGTGACATCACAGCGGTTTAGCAATATAGTTTGCCTGTATTGATTAGTAAGCTTTTTATGGGTTTCTTCTATCGAATTTGTGTTCAAACAACTGGTACCGGTGTTTTAACCTGGATGTTTTGTTTACTTGCAGCTAATATGCTCGCACAATCAATAGCTAGGTAAAGACTATAAAATAAAGTGTTGACTGGAAAGTCAGATGTTTTCGCTTTGCAAACACATAATTCTTTAGCAGCCCACTCAATTTCTATAGCCGTATCCATGAAAATCACAGCGTGTAGTTAATCAGTTCTCCTCTTTATAGTTTCTCTGGCCTTTCACATGCTTCATATTTTCTTATCAGCAATTTACTTATAATATTAACCAGCTCCTGGAATTGATTTTAATTACAATCTATCTTTCTCGGGTTACCATTGGATGAATCTGGCAAGTTGCCGAATCTAGTTTTATCGGCTTCCTCTAGGGATTGTTAGCTTCATCAGCACCGCCCACTCTTGCTCACCATCCTGCGCGATCGTTGTCTAGTTCGCCGCCAGCATCCCAATGGGACTCACTTCATTACGTAAATACACGCCGCTACGAGAAAGCAGGAAATTTAGTAATGGCGACATCGCCGTCAATCGGATGGGTAAGAGGATGCAGACAACAATATCAGTTTAGGTCTAAGATTTACAGGAAAATCTAAATTATATTCGTTGTTCCTTGGCGCTGATGTACCTGTGAAACACCGTGCTTACCGACAAGTTAATCACCTCTTATTTAATTCAAAATGTAACATCTTTTTATCTCCACATAATGACAATACACTATGCGAATAGTGGCAATGCTCAGCTCTCAGAGTAGCGCCCCCTGGTGTTGATTTTGCTCGTGTATTGTTAATGCAATAAAACATGGAACTATCTCTTTTCTGCAAATACAGCCGCTTAAACTAATTCTCAATATTGTATTACATATTATATCAGCTTATATCAGTGTTTCATCTGCCTGTCTTTTTATTGAACAGACATCCATACAGAAAGTTTGATTTACATGTGTACGATTGACAAACCAGAGTCATTGTGATTTATTTATGTTTGATTATCTGGATCAGTGTTGTGTATACAATAGAGGCAAGCACATTTTGTTTCTCTGGAAATATAATAAATAATATTATTATATTAATCAGATTTTAGACTTGCATCCTATATTGGCTAAATAATACTTAGGCCTCCTTTCTTGTTTACTGATCCTGTTGGATTATAAGAATATATCAAAATCGTTAACATGTATATATTAGTTCCTATTGATAGACTACTCAGTGATATAACCATCGTTTCGTGGTTTTGTAAAATTGTTCCACAATCTTGTGATAGTCGCATGAAATGGTTAATTGTATTGGAGAATTGTTATGCCACATGTAGTCAGAATAACGTCAAGTTAATGTCTCTTAAAGTTTAACTATATCAGAATTCAAACGATATTCCCTGAATTCTTAACAAGAGCCCTGCAAATAACATGTGTTTCTTTAGTGGGTGTTGTCTCAGGGATTTACTGAAGAATGCTAGTTTTCTTTAAGTACGTTCCACTAACATGGATTAAAACCACCATGTACCTTCTCAATATAATCAACTATGTCCACAGATAATTATGTCCTAACCGGAACGTGTTCATTTATAGGCCTAACGTATATGGTGTCAGAATACATCCTTTTTGTGTCATTTCAAATTTAATTACCTGGGGAAATTAAACATTCTTTTTCATACATTTTAAAGCTATTTGTCATGCTGATAACAATTAGCTTCCTTTAACTCTTGTGACCTAGATACAATGTAAGTCACTTCAGTCATAACGCGATAAAAGATGTCAATAAATTCCTCAGCACGATTATGCTGGTTTCACTGCCTAAAGTTGAAATGAGGATAAATTATGTGTGTTTAATTAACACAAGTTTCCAGTCCATGATAAATACCCGTGTCCACTACATTCCCTTGTCAAATGAATACGATATACTCACTGTTGTGCTTTCGGGGATAGCTGTATAAAAATGACTCCAGCACAATTAGCTTGTGTTTTAACTGGGTCGAAGTTGAAGTGGGTTATTTTGAATTATCAATAATTACGTTCCTTACTAGGAAATTCTCAGGTATATTATCGTTAATTTAGCATTTCTTAGAGTGAACGATTTGATTGTATACCATGCATGTGCAGTGAGTGGAATAATAACAAATATTACATATTAACATGTCACCGATTCGTCATTATCGGCTTCAGACAGTTCGAACATGTGGATGGGCGGAGAAATTGCTCGCTGATATGGACTTGACATGCCTTGTTATAGTAGTGTTGCCCCTTAAATGTGCAGTCTAATATTTTTCTCTATCTTAGTGTTTCTAACGACCGGTAAAAATGTTGTGATGGTAACACTCTTTCATGAAATAGATATGTACCCCGCTCGCCCTTCCAACTTGACCGTGGGGGGCGGGTAAGAAAAAATTGCATTGGCTCTGTTTGTTTAAAAGATTTGTGTGATATGTCCCTCATGCTTTTTTTAAACTTCGATCGCCCTACATCTGTGCGACACCTATATATGCAGGTCACAAGGTGTGTTGATATGTCAAGTTTTACCTTCCACATACACGTTACTGATGTAGGTTGTATTCTATGCAACTTGTTAAGTCGGCAATTCACAGAACAGATCTGATGCACGCCTTCTTCGTGTTTGTATTGGTGTAAGCTGGAGGTTTTCTCTGGGAAAAGGTACCAGACATGTAGCCTACATTAGTTTCTTTTAAAACATGGAATATCTGTGACCCTCATAACAAAAATCTACTGTCAGCTGGACTAATTTGAGTGTAGTGACTTCAAATTGTTGATATATTTTACTCTTTAATGTCGGAGGGTGACATGTATGATTGGAGTTTGCATTAGGAACCTGTGCTAAGTTGTCTTGCCGGATCTGGTACATTCATGTTGTATGTGATTCGGGTATATAGGAAGTGCTCATTGTTATGACTCTTTGTCAACATTATTTTCAACGTGCACTGGGAAACCGATCTTCTCCGCCCTGAAATGTAGAGATAGAAACCAGCTCTTCTTTATACTGGATCGACCATTCGCTGATAACAACTACTTGATGTTGATAAGGGTTCACACTGAGGTAGACACAAATCCGTTGTGGCCTGTAATGTGTGTGTTCACTGTACAGCATGTATCGTTCATGAACTATAAGTTTCTGCCGGCCTTCGAATGCTTTCTAAGATCTCACATTGGTGGATAATACCAAAAACATGTATATCTTGTTGAATAATGAGGATGCTTCTGACGAGGAACATTCGAATTCAAGTGAACATAAAACATTTTTATTATTAAGTGTTTAATAGTACTCAGTGCCTGTCCAGCTGTCAACCAGCCGATCACACTCGTGGCCAAGATACTCTGGTATCAATAACAAATAGATCATGTATGGGCAACGTTCCTCCCTGGACCTGTCACAGTATGGAAGCTTTTCAAGGTTCCTTTATATTTTTATTGCACATGTAACCATATATACAATATATATAAAATATATATATTAATTTTTTGAGATCG
>JAVFBW010188199.1:0-10402 GCA_034783835.1 Mopalia ciliata
ACGGGACCAAAGAAATCTGTCGGTTTAAACAAGATTCCGGTAAATCGAGGTGCCGGTGGGCACAAGTTTCACTGTATATTATTGTGGCTTACTTAATCTTACCTATGATAGCATTGTATCCTCCAATGTTTGCTTGGTTTTGTTTGATCCAACTGTGTTCTTCATTAATGTTTCAATTTCATTTAAACAGAACAAGTGGTCTGAAAACATTCAACATCAGGACTTCAAATTCTTGTTGAGAAAGCTTCAAGAGCATCATTTGGTGAGTTAAATTTTATTTAAAAATCTATTTCAGCTATATATAATAGTTTTATTACAGGTGGCTGTGATGTTGGCTTGGCTTTACAATTATTGACATTGTAAGAGAAGCAAAGTCCAATTTATGTCTAGTGTTAAACATTTTAATATTTTAAGTGATAGATAACAACCTATGAGAAATGTTTCAATACAAGATTTTATCTGAAATATGAAAATAACAACTGGTGTTTCAAAGGATGCGTTCAGTTGTATTATTATATGCATTTTAGTTCTTGCTGTTTTTTTTCTACAGAAATTATCTTTATTTGTTGAGTTGAATAAAGATCCTTTTAATTTGTGAAAAAGTTGTAAACTTCGTTTATTATTTTATCCTATTGAAGATTATGCAAGGTTTTTGTAATAAGATTTTATTTTTTCGTTTGTTGTCCATTCTTTTCCTTGTTTCATATTTATAATAAAATATATTTTCAATATAAATATGAAAAAAAAACAAAACATTATACATTTTCACAGCTTGTTGTCTATCACTTTTAGTCTTGTACTATATCTAATATTTTTGGAAGCAGCAGCCAATGTATTTTTTACAGGTGCTTGTATTTCAGGTTAAACACCAATCAAACAAACATACACACACCTCTATGCACATCGGCCATGACTGTTGTCTCATTTTATAACATGTTTGCTGTCACTCTGTTAATACAAGGATTGACATGTTAGTTTTATCCATCCATCTCTTTTGCTTGAAATTTAGATGTTTAAAATTTCAGTTAAGACAAAGGTAAGTTTTTAAAGGAAATATTTTACTCAGTTAATTAATTGTCCAGGAATTCGATCATACCCTGTCTTTCTGTTGTATCTAGGAATGTTTTATGTTATTATTTATGCCTGCATAATTTGTCATATGTACTTTCCGTCAGCTTATTTTTAGTTTCTAAAATGTTGCTTATATTCCAGGCACAAAATTGTTTTCTTTTTCAAAATAAACAACATTGACCTGCATTGAAGCTCATTTTGGGTCTAAATGGCTTTGTTTGATGTTCATACCTAATGGAAAGAATAATGATTCTGCACAGCAGTTTGTTCTAAATGCACTTGTCATTCAATGACAAACATGAAAAGTGTCTAATAGGTCTCTTGGTTTATTGCTGATGTGAAATTTGATTTAATGGTAAAGAGGTTAGATTTATAAGTGTTAAGATTTCAGGGAAATTAGAATCATACAGCTTCCCCAGTCAGGTAAGTAAAAATGATGTCAGGTAAGTACTGTAAAAATGTAAGTCAATAAAAGAGGAACTTTCAGAATTGATGTTGTTTTCAGGAAAACTGTGATATTCAGTACTAATTGTCAGCTCAAGAAAAGTTGTTGTTGAAAAATTCAAACCAGTGTGTTGTTGTGTATATATAACAATAATTCTGTGTTTGTTATATTGCTAAAATATCACCTTTGGTAAAACCACAATAACAAAACATTCCACGTGGAATTGTAACAATTTGAATAAATATGATTCTTCCAATAAGAATTTAATAAATTAAAGCTCCCTTGTTGCTTAGTGTATAGCCTGTGTGCTTACTTATCCTACTTCAATGTACTGCTGATGGGATCGAGTTCTTCTGTTGACCATCAGTTAAAGGAATGAGTCACACTATGTGGCTCTCACAATTTTGGGGGTGGTTTTCACAAGGTTTCCTCTCCGTTTTCCATTGAAATTAGACAAAGAACAGTGTATAATAGACAATCCGTCGTCATCCTGAAGTCTACGACATTAAACCCCAGTCAAATAAACAAACAAGTTTAGGCTTTTCAGGCACTTCTTGGTGGAACTATTGGATAAATAAGCTTACCTGTAACCCAGATCAAAGATCACATTTTACAGATTTTTGTGATTCACTGTGGGTGATTGAATGAAGGCTAGTTTTATCCCCCGTGAATTCTACCTGTCAGCTGCAAATGTTAAATTACATTCTTTATGTAACGGTAATATTCCAGAATTGTTGTAGTTTAAGTCTTTGGTGAACTTAAATTGAGTCAGAACATTACGGTAAAATAATAGAAAGGCATGACGACTGAAAATAGTCAGGACAAGGTTTACATGTAACCATATGTTAAATCCCTGTAGCATATCAGTGACAAAAGTCTTGATCAGTATAGGTTTTGAGGGAATTGGTGAGTTGAAATCACATCAGTGGTTGACGGATAAAGTCTAATTGAGGTAACTGAAGGTAAACAATTTGTCTGGGTACAATGACCTACTTAATACCAATAAAGTTCAAGATGCTCTTTGGAGTCTGTCTGTAGGCAGGCTGAATGTGTGTCTGATATGAAGATGACTATGGACTCTGAATTAACACTTATCTACTTTTATGGGATTTTAACTTCACACTCCTTGAATTTTCAGTATATGCTTGAGTCACATGATGTGGCTCCGGCAATTGCCAGGGTGTTTTTTAATGAGGTTTCCTCTCGGGTTGTTCACCGTAATTAGGCAAACGGTAGTGTGAAGAAGAAAATCCATCATACTATAAGTGAAATACCCCTGAGTACTACATTAAACCCCAATCAAACAAACAAACAAACATGGAATTTTTAAGTACACAAATGTATTGGTATGATTTTTTTTGCATATCTTGACAGTGTACTGCCAATCCTGATAAATGGTCCTTGTATACTTATGTGGATACAAAACGTTTAGTCTTTTTATTATTTTGTAAATTTAAGCAGATTACAGCAGGTACATGTATATTTTTGGGCACAATATCTTCTTGGAATAAAACACAAAATATGTGCTCAGGATATTCCAGCAAAGAAAATAATAATTAAATTAAGAGGAGGAAATGACATCAGCTCTATGATAGGATGGTCAGTCCTCATTGAACTGCCTTTTGTGAAAATAAAACTTCAAGGCAATCCGACAATCGCGGGGATGGTTTTTTACAAGGTTTCCTCTTGGTTTTTCCACCGTAATATGGCTAGGTGCACTGTGAAGTGGACAATCTGTCATCATATAAGTGAAATACCCTTGAGTATGACGTTGAACCCCAATCCACCAAACAAAAAATCAAAAGGAATAAGCTGGGAGGGAGTTTCCTGTTTTTCTCAGATAATATTAAGGGCAACATGAAATTTCAAGCACACTTTTGTGTTGTGTCAACTGATTGTTCTATCTCATCATTGTTGGAAATGCCCTATCAATTGGCCTGGCCTGGCTTGGTTTCGTACAAGTAAATAATGTTTAGTCAGACATAAGATGCCAATCTTCTGATAGGGGCCGAATAAAGGCATGTACTCATTTTCTTACTGAAGAGCTTGTGACTTTTGATAGTGGTTGGAGGAAAATGTATTTATCGATTCAATTTAAAAGGATAAATATTTCACGCTTTTAAGTCCGTCTGAAAGGAGATATGTGGGAGATTGGTAATAGGTGTTATCCTTTGCCTTGTTGATGTGTCTCTGATTTCCTTTGACCACCCTAGCCAGATGTGGTCACCATATAAAGGAATACCTGTGAGAACTACTTTCAGTCTGAGTTATAAATGCTCTATTTATTTCACCAATGCATTGTAGTGCCATTGCTTTCAATTGATATACGAACATTAGCTGAAATTGTACATCAAATGATGTTTTGATAATAAATACACACAGGAGAAGAATTTTTGTGTTATAAATTTGTTGGAGTTGTATATTGTTTAAAAATCTAAGAAATGCTCAAGAAATCAAAGTATAAAGTCTAAAGCCATCTAATTAACTTAAAACTATAAATCCCCCCCCCCCCCAAAAAAAAAGAAAAAAACCAACATAAAACTCACCACCACCACAGTCCCATTTCTATTTCTGCTGAATCTGCAGTATGCTCACTGGTAATGGAAATTTCAAAGTTATTTTTTCACTATCAAAAAGTTTTGACATTTAAGTTTGAATAAGAAGATAGAACATTTTTTTTCCATTTTTATCTCGAGGTGTTCTGCAAGACCTAAAGCTGGTACAAAATGAAATAGACTGAGGTGTCATTATTTTGATTAAAAGGCCCTTCTTTTAAAACCCAACCACCAAATTTACTAGAAACACCCAAATACATGCATGAGGCGTGCATATCTTATGGTGTTGCACATGTTTCAGACCTGTCTACCCAGTGTATTCTGGAGTATTTTGTACACATAATGTATGTGAAATACGCCAACAGGCCATCAAAATACACACAGAGATTAATATTCTGTGCTGTGCTGTAACACAAAAATAAGCAATATTGTATGTAATATCATCCATGTACTCTTGAACAACAATTTGTTTTACACTTAAATTTCTTCGATCGTAGGCAGGTCTGATGGTTATTCTTAAGATATTTAGGAAATGTACTTTGAAATCCCTCCCATCTTCTTTGAATTCCGAGAGCAGACTTACCAGCAAGAAATAAATGTCTGTCAAATTGATGTACGACCTTCAACCTAATCAAATCAAGCATTTCCAGACAGATGGAGGAGAAAATAATATGTAGTTAAAAAGCTCAATGGATTTGTTCTCTGTCCCAATCGTGTCTTCATTTTTATAAATGGTCTTGCTTGGATCAGTGGTTTTTATTAGACGTGTTCTGGTAAAATTAAATTCATTACGTTAGAGACATTAAAGAGATATCTGAGATGTAAAGAAAGTCACCGGGAACATTTTGGAGATTTTGTCCTGTGATTGGGTTCCCTGTCCTGTCACAGGCTTTATTTGAACGTCAAAACAGTCACTGAATTGCTGCACGTCTTTCAGTTCTGCATTAAGATAACTCCATGTTACTTTTCCATCCCACTTCGTCATCATTTACATGTAAGTGAAATACCTTTGAGTAAATCGTTAAACTCAAATCAAACAAACAATTTTGGTTCTTGGCAGTAGATATAAACTAGTATATTACACTAGGTTGTACAGAATGAGCTTCTAGTAGCCCTGGTCCTCCTGTCGACCATCAAGTATATGAGCGAGTCCGACAATGGCTGGGGTGGTTTTACGAGGTTTTTTGCCATTTTGTTTTCCTGTAATCAGATAAGGTGAAGTGTGAAGTGGACAATACTTCGTCATATAAGTAAAATACCCTAGAGTACGACATTCAACCCCAATCAATCAAACAAACAAACAAACTTTCTATCAACCATCAGGTATATGAGTGAGTCCCAATGTGGCTAAGGCAATTGTGGTTGTGGTTTTTAAGACATTTCCGCCCAGTTTCCCACCATATTTTAGCAAGGAACATTGCAAAATGAGCAATTTGTCATCATATAAGTGAAATACCCTTGAGAACTTGGAAGACCTCAGGGAAGATTGGCATTAGCTGACTGAACTTCATTAAATAAATGATTTATCCTCATGAAATAAATTTATATTATTAAATTATTATTATACAACGTTAAACCCCAATCAAACAAACAAGTTTGGTACTAGGCAGTAGATATAAACTAGTAGTTTTTACAGATTGAGCTTCTTGTTATCCTGGTCCACCTGTTGACCGTCAAATATATGAGCGAGTCACATGTTGTGGCTCAAGCAATCACAAAGGTGGTTTTTACAAGGTTTCTTCTCGGTTTTTTTGCTGTAATGAGGTAAGGTGCAGTGTGAAGTGGACAATCTGTCGTCATATAAGTAAAATACCCTTGAGAGCCATTTTAAACCCGAATCAAACAAACAAATCTAGTAGCCATGGTGCTTCAGAACTATGTAGCAAACTGGAAATCCAAAGCAGATCTGTTTGTGACGTTTTTGTATTACTTCTTTTGATTGTCCTGCTTCGTCACTGTTTGTTGTCAGTGATATTCCTTGGTTTCAAAAACACTAGTCTTATGTATGAAAATATTGAAATCTTACAAGATATATAGAATTTATTCATGACATGATTAACTTAGGCTTTCACATAAGAACATGCTTGAGTTTTTTGATACAGGTGTTCGTCAGTGTTAAGTTTTTTGCTTAACAAATTTCTTTTTTTTTTCTAGTATGTATAAAGAAAGTTACTATTTATTGGTGAACAATTTGAATATTGTGTTTGTTATTAAAATATTTGTGTTCCAGAAAAGACTATTTACTCTCTATCAAACAGTTACCTGTTTCAGTGTGAACTTTTTGCTTACAAATTATTTTTTTGTCAAGTATGTATAAAGATACTATTCATTGGTAAATATTGTGTTTTATATTAAAAAATATTGTGTTTCAGATCTACATGCTAACTAAAAAAATTCATCTTCTGCCTCTCAGACACAATTCCGAAGTCTTTTAAATCGCTTCCAAAATACTAATTTTATGGACGAATTTGAGGTGCCTATCCAAAAAAAAAAAGGTAACTTAAGGTAATTGTACTTTATTCTAATTACTAACTAATTGGAGACTATTATCTTCACCGATTCCCTTGTATTAAAATGATACCTAACCCAGTTTCTCAGATAAAATCCAGCTAGATTCTACTCAATAAGTACTCTCCATAATGGCTTCATGAGATTGCAGTCCTTTGGTAAATTGCTGAAAAACGTGACTTAATTTGCTGGCTCACTAAATATAATCTGGAAGGCATTTGGAGTGTCTAAGCTGATCAGATTTATTCCCCTTTCCTTGGAGGTCTTCTCTGGAGTGTGGTGGGTTTGCTAGGTTAAGATCGTCAGGACAACCGTAATACTAGTACATGTGGTTCTGATGATATCAGGCCAAGGGAGGATTATCTTCTCTAGAATGGCCAGAGACTGTCTACCAATTAAAGAAATTGATGAAAGGTTCTGATCTAAAACAAAGGCAATAAATATCCACCTTTAGTTCTGTCCATTCCTTGTACATATGGCAGAATATAGATTTCTTCAGGGTGACTTATCAACAAACAGTTTAAATATCTGCTGACGTAGACAGCTCTCAGAAAAGAAAATCTGTCGCAAACAGCCGTGCTATTTTTGGCTGAGATACAATTAATGATAGCTCAGGATAAATAAAATCCATTTCAGGCAGTTGAAAATAAACCATTTTAGGAACACTTCAGCAATCTGATTATATGAAAGAAAGGATATGTTGCTTTCTTTGCTATGTAGTAAAAAAGTTTGACCGTTTTGTCATTTTCTAAACTCACATCTTGATAATTCTGAGACAGTCTTGTTGACAGTTACATATATAGGGAACTGTAGTTTGTTTTAGTAAAACTATGTCTGGTGAATTTGTTTGTAAAGAAGGGATTATTGGTAAACAATGAATAATTTAAACTGTTTTGATTTGAAAATTTCAGATTTTATTGAAGTACTTACAACTTAGTTTTACTGCGGGTACATATACTATCCTTGATTCTAAATTTGCACAATTATTTACTTGTGTAGCGATCCACAAAGAATGAGAGAGGTATTATTCCTTTTTTGTGATAGTTTGCAGCTTTTTAGTTATTTCATCTCAATGGAAATAAATAATTTCTTTGAATTTCCACGATAAAAAAAGTAACGTTCAATGTATTAATATGAAGGATAAGTGGAGGCCTAGCCTCCTCAATTTATTGATATAATTTATTGATAATGATTTCTTGTGCCCATTTACCTGCTGAGATGAGGGGCATCACAAAGCCAGTTTGTTGTCGCAGTGTTATCAGCTGGTGTAAATTCTATGCTTTGTCATATTCAGGCCTGTGCTGTAATCTGTTTAGGCATAACTTTAACGTCGGTCTCTTAAAGTTTTGTGAGTTTATCTAACACTTGCAATTGTCGATGCTTTGCTGATTTTTTAAATACACAAATGTGCAGTTATGAAAAATAAAGCAAAATTGCTTTATAATGCAAATTTTATTGATGATCAGATAAATAAAATTTGTCGAAATTTAGATGATCAATACAAACAAATTTGGAAACCTATACATACGGCTTCCTAAAATAAGTCTGCATAACCAAGGGAAGATCCTGTTCTGCTGGTTTACCCCGACAACACAGGTACAGGCCTGTATATTGGGCTGTTTTTATCCTTCGTCTTGTTCCCAGTGATGGGTTGTTTCTTTCATACTATGAGCTGGCTTGCAATCATTAAACATAAGACATTACCCTCTCGATTACAGTCTCTATTCCCAATGTTCTCTACTACTTTGATACTAAAACACAAGATTGATTGTCATATCTCTCTCTTATCACATTAACTCTCTAAATAAGGGCAGTTTGTTTGAAGAGTAGCAATGCTGTCCTTACTAAGCACTGGTGGAAAATGATCTTTCCAACATTATGCTTCACATCTTGGTTGTGCCAGTGTCAGTTTTTGTTGTAATACACCACCATCCTATTAGTGGTACCCCTAAGCACAGAGTAAAACACAAATCAATCTGTTATCACATTGTTTACTTTGAACATGTACCTCTTTAACTATGTATTGGTTTTTTACTTTAGTATTTGTTATTATTCTTTACTGTATTATGTGTTTTACTGGTAAAAAGGCTGGATTTAGCAGACATTTTAAGGCCTTACAAGTCCTATAGTGTTAAAATATCACGTGATGTATTTTGTTTTCCATCCGGATGTTCACATCCTTGTTAGCTCATAATTGTGTTCCTCAAGGCCTTTTTTTCTGTTCTGAACATTTCCTCCTGGTTCAAAAAAACTTTAATGTATGTGAAAGTTCCGGAGATGAAATGAATTATGTTGAAGTGTGTCAAGGATTTTACATTCTTTGAAATATAGGTTCTATCTTGTTTAGTTAATTGACAACAGGAAGCTAATTTGTTGTGATATTTAGTATCTGATGCTTGTCTGGTTTCTTTTCCGTATTTGTTGCTTCTGGTAGCAGGGTTCTTACGGTTTTGGAAAATTTTGGGAAATTTGTAAGAGGGTTTTCCACGACCTGGAAAGTCCTGGAAAAACATATTTTCTTTCAAAGGCTATGGAAATGTTATAGACATTCATTTCCTGGCTAATGAAAAAGTAAAAGAAGAAAGCGAAAACAACAAATGTTTTGCCGCCATAAGGGTGATAAATAAAAATTGAAGATATGCTTGAAGTATTAATCAGTGTCCAATTTTCTATACTTTGATAAAAGCCCATTTTTGACACATTCTGGTCCTAATTGTACATTGTAAACTTTTCCCTCTTCACTTACCTTATAACTTCTAACAGTTGGGACAGTGAAATAGGCTCTACTACAGGGGGTCTTACATGTTATTTCTGTGTCCTAACTTATAGAAGTTATAGGGTATTTGTTTCAAAGTCCTATTGTCCAAATTACGATTTTTTGTATTTATTCTCTGTTGGAAAACAGTGATAAAACCCACTCATATATAGACAGCTGTGTTGCAGAGTTAACTATTTTCCAATGAACGCAGTTTTCGTTTCAATGTTTTCTACAATACATGCCCTTGATTTAAATTTTGAAAATGGAAAATAATATATTTATTTTTTATAAATTTATGAAATTTCATATCATAAAATTTGTATGTATAGATATCACTTTTGTGCTCCCACTTTCAGAAATTAAGAAATATATATATAATAACAGAAATATCATTTTGTATAGTGTAAGTAACTACTTTGTGGGGGCACAAAAGGGATATCCTTACATAAAAATGTGCTCTCAGCTCTTTGTCAAGGTCTCACCGTTATGGTACTGGTACTACATATCGACACATGTACCGATATATATATGTTTCTCAAGTAACACCAAATTACATCTTTGGATTTTTAATTCACCAAAACATTTCTAATACACGGGAGGGTGGTCCTGCTGTTTGGTGCCTGTATTTTACTGGATGATGTGTCCTGTTTGATGCCTGTTTTCTACTGAATGTGGTGTCCTGTTTGGTGTCTGTATAAGGCTGAGTGAGGTGTCCTGTTTGGTGTCTGTATTCTACTGAATGTGGTGTCCTGTTTGGTTTCTGTATTAGGCTGAATGTGGTGTCCTGTTTGATGTCTGTATTAGGCTGAGTGAGGTGTTCTGTTTGGTGTCTGTATTCTACTGAATGTGGTGTCCTGTTTGGTGTCTGTATTAGGCTGAATGTGGTGTCCTGTTTGATGTCTGTATTCGGCTGAGTGAGGTGTTCTGTTTGGTGTCTGTATTCTACTGAATGTGGTGTCCTGTTTGGTGTCTGTAGTAGGCTGAGTGAGGTGTCCTGTTTGGTGTCTGTTTTAGGCTGCGTGAGGTGTCCTGTTTGGTGTCTGTATTAGGCTGAGTGAGGTGTCC
>JAVFBW010188210.1:0-10402 GCA_034783835.1 Mopalia ciliata
TGGTGATTGTTTCTTTGATAAACGTCGTTCTCAAGGGTATTTCACTTATGGAACTGGATTGTCCACTTTGTGTTTTAACTGCCTTAATAAATACGAAGAAAAGCAAATCGAAGCATCGTATAAGCAAGAATTTGACGACGATCGGTCACCTCGTATGATTCCATCAAATCGGCCTGCTTGCGGGCATGAAAGTCTCTACCCATCCTGTGCCTTAGGTTTATGTATTAATCCTACTTACGAAATAATTTGGATATAGCTGGAATGCTCGCGGTTAATCAATTCTTAATACCCATTCAACAATGTAATACTTCCCAAACCTCTTAAAGGCGCCAAGAGAGGACTAACACATTGTGTTTGGCAGGAAAAGGTGTAGGCTGTGGGCACGTCGTAAATAAAACTATTGTTGAATATTCAGTACGTTTCATTCTTAACTACTACAGTGTTGAATCGAGTCGTCGCGATGAGTACTCATCCGGGGTTTGGACTAGGTCTGCTTTTGTATTTTGAATGTAAGGTATTAGGCAAAGCTCTTGACGGCTCCAGCCTTGTTCTCGTTGGTTAGCTTCTCTGTTTGTCCAACCTGAATGCTAAGGGTCTTATTAAAGCTTCAATGGCTCTTTATTTAGGTGATCGACAAACCGAAACAAACTTAGCCAACTATGAGCCTTTTCCAGTGCAGTCACACAGATAAAATACCATCCCTCTTCTTGTTGTGTAGAAAGCTTTTGAGAGAGCAATTAGGCCTACCGGCGAGAGATTCACGACAACCATGTCCAACCCTGTCAGTTAAATACGATGTTTTTGTATCCCTTAACAAGCTGTATATTTGTACTGACTAAGACGTTTTGACACAAATTATAGGGGTTGGATTTAACACCTCATATTCATTGTTCGGTTCAAGTACTCCCGTTCGTCTAACAACTTTATCCCCCGTGGAGTTTCTGTTCAGGTATGTTTTTAAGCAGCATGTGCCTTTGGGATTTCTTTAAACATATATCGGTCACTGTTTCTATAAAATGAACTAACCAACCCTAATAGTGTGAGAATTTGCCGTTCACAAAGGAATCGAGATCACATCGAAATTACTTTGGTCACAATTTGAGGGATAATTATATCACCGCAAAGCTTTGCAATTGAAATATCGTCATATATCTTGTCAGGGCATCTAGACTCCCACTATACCTAAACACTTAATCAATTTACACAAACAGCGTTTACATTTTGGTATGTTTCTTAGTTGCATTCTTGTCTATGGGTTGTGTCACTCTTTCCTGAGAGAGGGCGAATGTCCACTGCCTAGACTCAAACTATCTACCCTTTTATTTTGTAGAAAGCCTGGTGTGGCCGTCATTCATTGTGAGTGAGTAGATGCCCGACTCTGAAGGTCATGGGTTTGATTACCCGACACGATTTATCTGTATTATTGTCTGAATTAGAATCATTTAAGGTATGAGAGTGTTATACCAAAATAACGAAAAACACCATTTCTAGATGGGATTTTCAGTTATAACACAATAAATAATTCGTTGTTGAGAGGCTGCATAAAAACGGTTTACACAAAGTAGTTTTGTGTTTATAAATATTTTATAATAAAGAAAAATGAATTTTATAAGATACGATTTAAAACAAGACAGCACAAAAGTCTACACAAAAATTAGATATTATATCAAAAGTTGTTTAAATTGGTAACATTCATTTTTTGAGCATTGTTAGCTATGCATCTCAAAACGTCGTTAAAGCATTGAGAATGAGACAATAATCAGGAGTTTAGATGAAAGTAACAGAGCCATTGAAGTCATTTTACATTACCACAAGACCTAAGAGTCTCTCCTCCAGTTTATACTCTTCTAACCAGTGATATAAATGTTAATTATTTTCGACCGTGCACCAGAACAGGACTCTTGTCAAACTGAACATTTGATACCTATACCGTTAAGGCGAGAACACAAAAGGGGTTTTACGGTCTTGATGGACCTCTGGGGCTCAAAATATACCTTTTTTTTTTATCACTTGGATAAAATTAGCAAAGTATTCAAAATATAGGTTGGTGACAATAATAAATCGAAATTCTAATTGAAAACAGTTACAATTTGGGCCTATAATTTAGTTTTCCCATGATCATATCCGAGTTGCAAAACTTGGATTGCCTATTACTGGCACAGTTTAAAGCATAGCCTACATTTTTCATGGCCTGTTTCTAGAAAACTATACGTGTTAGAAATTTCCATTGTAAAGGGCATAATGTGATCTGGTAAACGGTGCCTCTTTTTGTAGAAGTTTGTCCTTGATTTTTTTAAATTTTAAAAAAAAAAAATTTCTGAAATTTTTATTTCACATTTTTATGAGATTTGCCAAAATAGAATAAGCAAAAAAAATCCACGGCGAGGCACCGTGTACTCGTTTAAGGACTTTTCGACTAGGTCAACTTATCTATGGAGTCTTATTGTTATTGCGCTTCGAGAAATAACCTCGAAAAATGTTGTCTATTTTTTTCATTTACTCATTTTGCAATATTTTAAGAAATAATAATTGGATTTTCACCCCATTCACAAATATGTAGTCCTGAGCTGTCAAAAAATATATACATATGTTCAGATTAATACTCTCCTGCAAACTCCTTTTTTTTTTTTTGTTAACCTAATGAAAGAACAAAACCGTTAAAACATATCCCCTTAAAATACACTCGAAAGCAAACCATTTCATTAAAAGGACGTTGGTCGTGCACCGGGATACCTTCAGTTTGGGCTCCAAATATAGGCTAAGCAGATCGTAAGTACGGAATTGTCTTGACCATCCGCCAAACTTGTCTTGAAATATTAATCATAAACTTTCTATTAAGTTTCAGGCACTGACCATCAGCGTGAATAATTAATTGAATAAGTGCCACGTCCAAACAGTTCTACACCCTTTCGCTTCGCCTCTATAAGCTGCATGAGTTTGGAACTTTGATTATACCGCCTCGGAGCTGTATATCGATATAAACATTATATATATATCTATTAGGTATTGCGGTCATTGAGGTTGTGTTAGTTATCCAAAATGCATATTAATCCCAGACTGCCTAGAGGGATGAACATTTATGGGGATGAACTATAGGCGTTTACTCGGCACAAATTGTTAAAGTGGTTTATGGCCATAAGGACATTAATACGGGAGTACTATTAACAGCAATCTTAACTATATCTCTTTGCTGAGCTATATCAGGTAATAAAGAAACTGACCACCATAGGGTATTGACAGAACATATCGGCTTATCAGTAGGCCTACAATATGTACGCGCATGCCTGTGTCGCCAAAAACGTTGCCAGTATAAAAAAATATATATTTCTAAACATGAATCACACTGGCACATAGATTTCGATAATCTCCCAGAAATAATATAAATATATATCTTAATCTCGAGTTGTTATGGGGTATACTACAGATGTCTCGAGAGAAGATAATGACAATGTAAATGGTATTAAAATGTACGGTTAAATGTGGAACAAAGAAGATATTTGGTATTGGTAAGTACAAAATCATCGAGCTAAAAAGTACATTTTTGAGTAAAATAAATCTGATTTAACAACAACTAACATACTCTTGGCTTGTATTATCTAGAAAAATAAAATAGATTAAACCAGTAGACTGTGAATAGTTTCATTGTGGATGTTGAACTGCAAGGTAAAATTATGTTAAACAAGCATGCTTGCTTCTTTGTTACTAATATGGGGCAATAAATAAAATGAGCTAACTTTTGTTTTAAAGGCGTAGATGATTCTAGATTGAGATGTCCCTTATATACATCGAACTAGGGACCTTTGGCCAACACGGCCAGCACCTTACCGACAGAGCTGCTGAGGCCCACAACAGAACAGTCCGAATTTCCTTAACTCAAACTAAGAAATTAATAGCTAAACGATGCCGCAATAATACTACAATTAAAATAAACAAGGCGAGAAAAATCGATAATCAGATGAAGGCATAAACAAAATCTCATAAAATTGCTTGATTGGGATTCAACGTCATGCTCAAAGATGTTTCACTTACATGACGGCGGATTGTTCACTTCACTAACTTTTTTGTCTTATTGCGCTGGAAAACTGGAAGTAAACCTCGTAAAAACCATCGATAATCAGCATCATCGATGAAACCCGTGTACATCATGGATATCATTCTGTAAATATAAACAACGCTTATTGAGATCTAGCCTACGTTGACCATGGCGAGTTTGAAATAAAGAACCCAAACCAAATGCCAAATAATCAACAACAACAAAAATATACCCCAAAATTAGTTAAAAATTATATTTAACTTCAAAGTAGTAGCCATATTCGCAGAATGCATGGACAAAATATAATATGAATAATTCATTTGTAGATATATGTTATATAAATAGTTATAGACTTACTTACATAACGAAATTTCGAAGAACTGAAACTAACAAAATGGATTCTGTAAAACGTCAGTGATGTCTCGGTGCAATGGGGGTCTCGTAATGTTCTATTGAATACGGTCCTCTGACGTCAAAACGGTCGAGATTCATGGACTTTTTACTAATGTCACAATGCAAAAATGTGTTTGACGTCATGTAAAAGCTCCACTATGACGAATGTTCTGACATCAGAGGACCGCTTTGCTAAGGTAAAATTAACTCCCTTGCCAACTTCCCGAGACTCCCATTGAACGTAATCTTTACTGCAAGAGCTGTCGAATGATCATTTGCACGCATTGTTCCAGCACGTGTAAATACTTTTGCGCGCACACTCGCGTGTTAGTAATACTTAATACAAAAATTATCTGGTTTGGAGAGACAACCAAATTATCTTTTTTATTAAATCTTATGCTCAAGATAAAATCACTGACGATTATTAAAACAATCCTGTTTGCACGTGGCTTAAGTACATTACCTTTTATAATCTCCTGTGTAGGAAGTAGATTTGGCTTTGTATTCGTGCTCTCACATAACCCTCTGTGATGGATCCAGTCAGAAAAAAACTGAAAAATGGCATTTAACCGTTTTAAACTATTTTGAGACATTGTTTAAGGTACACATAGATAACCATGTCAAAATAGCTTCGATAAAGTTGATTTATGACAATACCTAATGCTTAAAGTAAAGAAACAAATGGATTCTGTGTCTGGCATATTGTATTATTGCAATATATGCTCTGCGCAAAGTCAAACGTCATCCGGCTCAAAGTTAACTTTGCGTTGATGACTGTCATACATAGAAGATATTTACATACAACGTCACAAAAATCCAGTTCCTTCCACGTCATTATTTCTGTCCAATAACCACGACCTCACGTCAAACAAAAAAGTAGCCCCACACAGATGTGAATACCAAGTAAGCCTATTGTAGGATTGATTGATTGGTGCTTACGGATATTTCACTGATATGACGGCGGTGTATTCCAACAATAATTGACACAATCACAACCAAGATGTGAAGCGTTTCAATAATGTTGGAAATTTTATTTCCCTCAAGTGCGCAGTAAAGACAGCATGGCTAGCCTATTGTAGGTCTAGATAATGTATATTTTTTATTCAATCTGGGATGAAATAGGTTTCACTTTGGTAACATAGAACATCAACGTATAGTAGTAGTATTACATTGAGATTTACTTTCACAATTCCTTTCCGATATATTAAAGCACGGGAGTAGGGGAGGCTGTAACAACAATGAAACTGAAAGAAATCCCTGCAGGTAGCTTTTAGCCAAAACTGTAAAGAAATTCTAACATTCTCTATAAATTGATCTCAATCTATATTAAAACGTTTTAAGAATAACCTCGGATGTTTAAAGTTATTAAGGCGGCCAGTTGGAGAGTACTAAATTTGATATTTGTTGTAAATCTTTTGTAATGAAATTGTGCCAAGTTGACAAGACTGATTGATTGGAGTTTAACATCGTACTCAGGGATATTTCACTTATATGACGACGGATTGTCCACTTCACACTGCACCTTGCTTTATTACGGTGGAAAACCGGGAGGAAACCTCGTAGGAAATAAGAGTTATTTTTTGCCTGTGAGATGAAACAAGCTAACATTAAAGCAACCAACCAGACATTCGACCAAGCAACCAACTAACCTACCAACCAACCAACCAGCTACCCAGTTAGTCACAGTCAGTCAGTCAGTCAGTCAGTCAGTCAGTCAGTCAGTCGGTCAGTCAGTCAGTCAGTCAGTCAATCAATCAATCAATCAATCAATCAATCAATCAATCAATCAATCAATTAAATGTGTAAAAGGTCATCGGTGTAGTATATTAGACTGTGCTTTGATTCATCGCCCTAAGAGAACATTTCCCAATATTATACATGAATCTATATGTTCGTATTTAAATGTGTGCAGCCTTTTAGAATAGCCTTATTGTTTACTGGCAAGAATAATGCTCCACGAGCTAAATGTCAAAGCGACTGGAATAAAGCAGTAGTCCCTTGAGGCATAGCTCATTGCACCTGGGTAGACAAGTTCTCGCCTGTCATCCATTTGTTACCTGCGAGGCATCTCTTTGTCTTACCGTCCGTGTTTTATGTGCCACGCGTTGACGCCGCTCTGAGCTAATTGGTGTAAATGGATATTTTACAGGTAGAGAGCTTGCTCAATTTTCCTCTGATTTATTAAATGTGTGCTTAGATCACTTGATTGGCTGTTACGGCTGATTGGAATAGTCATACTTCTGGAAAAGTTCCGTCACGTGGCTGTCACATGATACGTCTGCAGTTCCCGCTGGGCTGTCGTATCGTCGGCCCTGTCCTCACGATACGATAGTGATCCGATGGCGATAGGATCTCGGGTCGCTCCAATGCTCTCTATTAACGTCGATAGAGATGGGCATTTACCCGATAGATCGGGTCAAGGTGCGTGACTAAAACGCAGCTAAAAGTAATACAAGTTACACGCTAGATCGGCTGTTTTTAGGAGATGGAAATCAGAAATCAGTATAAAGTTGCAGTAAGTCGACCACCATCCGTGATTTTTATTTATTTTTTCTCTCGTCCAAAGGTAAACGTTGATATGATGCCCAGGTGACATTTCTTCAACCATAACCGATGGACCGAAAGATTATAAGTGTCAGCAAATGTAGCCATTTAGAGGCTATAATTTATCGAAATGGGCCAATAACCATTTTGAAAGTATCGTGCACTCACAGTTTATCGTTCTGTATCACTACTAGGCTATTTGTTTTAAAACAGTTTGTTTGTGTACTCAACTGCTAGCGTGGTATTTCAGTTATATGACAATTATGAAAGTGTATATGCTAGATGTCTTAGATAACACTGAATAAGCCAGAATGAAGATTAGTGCAAGCAAACCGACACGCTATTCTTTCGGAATAAGTTTTAAAAAGTATGGCTAAAATAATCAATACAAAGTACAACATAGTTCTGCGGTTATGATCGCCGTCCGTAAAACATGGTTTCATCGTATGGCGTAAATAATTTTTACTGTTAAATGTGGTGATCGAAGAAGGAAACGTGTGTCGAATTGCATCGGCACCACTCCCTGGCATACCTTTCAAAATTTTGCAGTGCGGTGATATTTTCTTGTGTTTTCGGATACCATGCAGTCGGGATAATGGGTATCTTTTTATCATCTAGCCTGGTGTTAAAACCAAAGAAAATTACATTCTATCTAACTAAGGGTAGATCTCGTCGATTGTGTGATTTGATCAACACGCCCTAGGACAGACTCCACAGGCGTGAGAATTCAGCTAAGATTTACAGGGTATATCGTCGAGTTTCGTCTAAAAGTTAAACTCGTAGGCCTACTTAGGCGAAGATTACTAGCATCAATATAATAAAGACCAAGTTTCCTTGTTATTTGTAATACTGTTTCTCCAAAATAGAAAATATGCCTCGTTGCCATCACATATCGATTTAAAATAAAACGGAGAAAAAAGATCATATTTGAATCAGTCCGACGCTGTATTATAGTGGGACGTGCTGTACACTTAATAAATTCAAACTTTCTGCTTTTTCATTAGTAGAAATGAGACCACTGCATGGTTTCAGCTAGAAACACCAATACCTTCAACTTGATAATGATTTTATTCTGTATTTTGTAATTTTAAACTTTTTTATATGAAATTATTTAATTTATTGCATTTGCGCATTTCGTTCCACTCTGTGCATCAACTCACAAACAAAAGTTAATTTTGCACGTAATTGAATCTATAGATGCCAAATTTTAATTAAATTAATTCTTTTATGAAATGCTGAAAAATCGTAACCACAATATTAGATTATTCAGGGCAAACTTAAAATAGATCTTAACAAAAATAAAATTATAAGTACACAATTTGCTTCACCAATGTAAAAGGAAATCCTCCGACAATTACTTTAATTCACCAGTCATCATCACATACATACTCCTGAGGATAGTGGCGTATGACAGGTCGGATTTCTTCAATTACGCCCATCAGAGCAATCCAGACCAAAGTAAGTAATTGTTTACGATTTTAGCCCCCCGTCATTTAGCTGCTGTGCGTCTTAAGGGCATTTGACGAATGAATAGAACAGAGATTCCAAGGAATAAATCGTCACCCTGCAGGGGAGCTAATCGGTCTAGGGTAAGCCAGTGCAGGAGTAACGCGTGGAGAAGTTGTTATAAAGAATGTCTTCTCTTGTGAGTGACAGGTGCTCGAAGCGAGACGTATGTCAGCGGGGGAAACAAAAAAGGAGAGAAAATGGTGGCAAAGAACTGATGAGAGAGCATGGTACCCTGACACACTCCCATAAAATCTCACTATAGCTGTCGCGGAATTATGAAGCCAGAGACCAGAAAAGGTCTTTACAAAAAAACAGAGTACCTCGGCCGACAGAAGCTTAACGAGGCCCTCAAAAGAGCAGGGTCATGGGTTATATCAATGGTATTTTCAAAATCTCTTCACGCTTTCTTTAGAGACTAGTCGTCAGTGTTCGTGTATATCTGTTCAACTTAACATCGCTACTAATGCGCTAAGTGTTTGCTTATGGATCCCCTGAAGAGTCTTAAAAGTCTTTAACCTGGATGACCCTTCAAATTACTGAGTAAATATGGCACAAAAAATATCTATACTGTATTTAAAAGCAAATACCAGTCGCAAACAGGGCTCCAACTTATTAAAAAGTACATTTTACATGCTAGAATCCATTTGTAGCCAGTTCGGTTTACCAATTCTAAATCTCAACCCATTTTGTTTTTACAATTTCCAAGCGAAATATACAATTTTGATATATGTTTGTACTCCACGCCAAAACACAAACACTAAAGTATGTGTATTCTATTAAATAAAAGAAAATGTATCAAATGACACTAGACGTAATTATTCTGTTTTTCTGTGCGTCTTCTCCTCTTAGAGATTCTGTAGTTGATGTTCGAGGCTTAAGCCTGATATAGCGTCTTGTGTGGCACACTGTCTTGTCCACTCTCTGTCTTTACAAGAGACGTCGGAAGGGTGCTCCACCATGACAGTCATGCCGAGAAATAGCAAGTGATCAAGAGAGTATGGATAGAGAATTAATGTCAGATATGGCTGTCTTCACAGCACTCAATCAGTTTAGTTAACGCACAAGTCGTCATACAGATCGCCTCTCGATGCGACATGTGATTGGCGGGCTTTGTACTACATGTCGTCTGCTCGCCTCTCAAATTCTCACCACCGATCGTCTGTTCAACCCTCTGGTCGTCTGCTGGCCACTCAAGATGGAGAGTCGGTGTCTTTGGTCGATCAAGGATTAAATCTGTCCCCATCATGCCACGCTTCTTGCAGCCTTTACGTCAATAAATGGCAGGAACTATATAGTAGCGTTGGTTTAATACGAAACCGTAGAATAATCCAGTGCAGGCGGTGAAACATTTCATTTGCTGGGTTTTGTATAAATCCATAATTTTTTTTTTTTTACTTTTAAATATCGTTTAAAACTCCAGATCAAATTTTATACTCGTAGGAAAGAAATTCTGCTTGTCTTTCGATTAAAAAGGAAACGATAGGAGCAATTAATTTCGCTAGACATGAAGGGACAATTTATTTGTTAGCCATCTACGAACTTATTTGTATAAAGCTATACTAATACGAATTATTGTCGTTATATTTGCCGTTAGATCAGCGATATTCAGTGTTATTTCTTGATTTCGAGAGTCGTCGTCAAAAAATAATCAAATGGAAGACCTACACCTTCATTGGAAGTAGAGGAAAATAGTTTGACAAATATTTCAATTTAAACCATGCTAACAATAAGTTTTGTAATTTAAATACTTTCAGTTTAAAGATTAGGCAAACTGCAAATAATATTTATGCATAAATTATACAAATAAATTATCAACAGAGGTATTTTTTGTTTGTTTTTTTGATTGGGGTTAAACGTCGTACTCAAAGGTTGTCCACCTGTTTCTTGCCTTATAACGGTGGACAACCAGAAGGAAACCTCCCC
>JAVFBW010188221.1:0-11836 GCA_034783835.1 Mopalia ciliata
ATGGCTACCGGAGACGCTCGATTACACCAGCCAATGAAAGTCGAGCATCAACACGCTTTCGGCTTTGATAGTTTGCTTGGTTACAGGGGCAGCACACCCGTAAGCCTATATTTTACAAACCTGTTTGCTCACGTGCCCAGGTCAACCAATAGAATTTTGTGTGATTTTTAAGGCTGACTCGGGTTTCACAGGCATCTGATTGGACAAGGTCGTTCTTATGCTTAAAGTCCATAACTAACAAAAAGCTTTATATCTACCAGCTTATTGGTTCAGTATGAGCTATACTGTAAGCTGATCGCTGGTTATACGAGTGTATATGCCAGCTGGCTCAGGGCAGATTGTTTGGAGCATAGTAATACTGAAGTACAAAGTACTGGAGGAAGATTAATCTTTTAACACAGCAGTGTCATTGACATTCCTATCATATAAGTGCAGTGCTTAAGTATATTTAACTGTCCTGAAACTAGTTACCAGTTTCAGTTGGTAGGTTGTTTGTTTAATTGGGGCTATAATACATTGATTGATTGAGTGATTGGTGTTTTATGCCATGCTTAAAGGTATTTCAATTTCACAGTGGAAAATCAAGAGGAAACCTCATAAAAAAAAACACCCTTGCAATTGCCGGAGCCATATCTTGTGACTCGCTCATATACCTGATGGTCGACAGACGGACTTGATCCTGTGAATAGTACACTGCAGTTGGCTTTAGAAAGCGCTCTCGCTAACCACTAAGCTATCGCCGATGGCCTAGAAACCATAAAATTGTTTGTTTGTTTGATTGGTGTTTAACGTTGTACTCAAGGGTATTTCACTTATATGACGATGGATTGTCAACTTCACACAGTACACAGCCTTATTACGGTGGAAAACGAGGAGGAAACGTCGTAAAAGCCACCCCCGCAAATGCTGGACCCACAATATGTGACTCGCTCATATAACTGATGGTCGAACCCGTGAACGGTAAATTGAAGCATGTTCAGTTCAGGGAGCGCACTGGGTACCACTGAGCCACAGCCGCAGGCCGGAAATCATAAGAAGAGTTTTAATAAAATGAGTTGTAATAGATCAGACTTACCTGGTTCTGTTGATTCCTGTCTCGTATAAACTAACATGTAAGCATTCTTAGAATGGTGAGCACCTTTTGCTGTA
Organism: Mopalia ciliata; assembly: GCA_034783835.1. NCBI lineage: Eukaryota > Metazoa > Mollusca > Polyplacophora > Chitonida > Mopaliidae > Mopalia > Mopalia ciliata. Next base: position 1,150 of record JAVFBW010188221.1, read on the forward strand.
CGTGGTTTTTTGTTTGGTTTGTCCCCATCAGCACCTGCATGTCAACAAGATTGATTGATTGAATGATTGTTGTATTACGCTGAGCTCAGGTTTTCATGAAGACAGAATTCCAAAAATAAGTCAATAAAATGTAAAGTGTTTTGATAACGTTGAAAAGTTAATATTTCTTCAGTGCCACGTAAAAACAGTATTGCTATTCCCAAAACAAACTGCCCTAAAGCCAGACGGCTATATTAACATGAAAAACCTTAGTTTTGACTCCAAGCATGCATTTGGAACAAACTTCAAAAACAAATCAAATTTTTAAACCAATTAGGGATAAAAATTAGGGAAAGGTATATCTAGGCCAACTGGCCTATAATTTAATACTAAATGTTGTCAGAGGACAAAAACCTATGTTTTGAAAATGGTCATTTTTGCTAAAAATGTATAGAAAAATAAAAAATTTTAAATTGTCCTTTTGATTGATTTATTTTTGCTTGGTGTTTTCAGAAATGATCGAGTGTATTTTACTTGTATGAGGGCAGTGTATCCCAATAATAATTGACACGGAAAGGAACGTAATGAGAAGGATTTAGTTTTGTTGGAAAATAAATCTTCCTTCGGTGATAATCATAGACACCATTGCTACGGTCAAGACAAATTGCCCACAGGTAGAGAGCAAGGTGCTCTGTTAACTTCCTAAACACTAAATACTTCCACACACTCTAATGTTAAGAACACCAAATGACATTACCTTATCCTAAAATGACAACCTTGTTTTGAAAAAGGGAGACAATCTGCTGTCATAGGTGGAAACTCCCTTCTCTGATTGTTAAATACCTCTAGGATTTCTAGGATCTAAGTTCTAGGATTGGAAATCTGCCTGTCACAAATCTCTATTCAAAGAAATTGTGGCTGTCCTAAATTTCAATTTTCTTATCTTTGTTACTCTGTTACTACTCAGAACTTCTATCAGTCATTTTCACCATTACAGGAAATCTGCCCGTCTCAAATGACAGGTGGACAGATCTCTACCCCTCTGGACCTTGACATTAGCTTTACTGTATTTACCTGGTATTTCCTCTTCAGTGCCTAATTTCAAATTCCTCCCTTCCATTTTCTCAATTTCTTCATCATTGAACTTATACCAGGTTTTTGATTGTTTGTCTTTTATGTGTGCTACATAATGCCCACTGTAGGCACTGGGTCCTCTATGTATCAACACTGCTGTCAAATCGTATAGCACTGTTCCTTCTGCAAGATAAATATACTTCCGTTTTATATATGATTGTTTAGTGTCTACACAAAAACACATTTTTTCCTTTTACAATACATATAAGTTCACTATAAGTTTTCTCCCCTGATTAAAAGGAAAGTTCTAACATGTATTCTTACCAGCTTGTTTCATATACTTGCTGACATCGAGAACTTCAGAAAACTGAATAAAATTATTCAACTTCTTTTTGTGACCTGTGTTCCTGTGAAATGAAAACAAACATTAAACAAGCTAATTTCACCTACATAGTGAGTACTGTGACATTATATAGCAAATTTATATAGACTTTATGGTAGCTTTTTCTAAATGAGAGAGTTCACCTCGATGCCATTGTATAGGAGACAAGAACTTATGATTACAAAACGTAAAACGAGATATGCCTTTACAGATTGGCTTCCTCTTACACATTAACTCAGAAACTTTAGATTAACTACCAGTAGTAACAGGGGATAATTATCTCACCTGTCAAAAACAAATCTAAGTAGCTGTAGATTAAGGACAGGTGGAAGGGTCTCCAGCTGGATTTCTCTGGTAGCGTTCTGTTTCTTGTTGCATTTCTCACACATGTACTGATTATCTGCATCCATTTTCTCAACCTACCAACAAAAACCCATACAGATTATACATACCAGGCTTATAATCAAGTGGAAACTTTCCTATGTTCTTTACATATTAGCCAAATATATCAAGTCAACTTTTTATTTAACTGACAGGTGGGTAATAACCAGAGTGTAAATACTTGTTTTATCAAATAGATAATAAGCTGGTATGTAACATTGGTCAAGTTATAGGTTATGCTAATTGTATGCTAATGTTTGTATTCTCGGTATGTAACATTGCTCAAGTTATATGTTATGCTAATTGTATGCTAATGTTTGTATTGTCCGGTATGTAACATTGCTCAAGTTATATGTTATGCTAATTGTATGCCAATTGTTTGTATTGTCTATATACTATATAATGCCTCTGTAAATAGTTTTTTCTTGCTTTTGCCATCTTCCTCTGAAGATGAACTTAGTTAAGCTCGAAAGCTTAGGAAATTAAAAGAATTGTACCGTGATATTTACCGGTCTTTACAACTACTCGACACGAGATCAGGGGCTCATTCCACACAATTGTAACTTCAAGGCTTATATCAGAAGTCGATTAACTTCTATTAATCAGAGTGTTGTCATGGTAATAATAAGACCAACGTTGTCTAACGTTATTTTAAACTTAAAAAAATAAAACTGAGCATTACCTTACAAATTAAGTTCATGCTTAGGTCGGGGAAGTAGAGATAAAGACAGGCTATAGAATAATAAACACAAATCTACCATACATTTGATGTGTACTGAGTTACTGGGTGCCTGTCATTTTGAAAGTTGGTCAGACGGGAATATTTAGAATAAGTAGGCATACGTATAGGTTCAAACTGAAAACCACAAATATAACTACACAAAGTATAAGTTTAAATAATGCAGCTATAGCGACGCATTGTAGGTTGTTTTTAAAGCTAACAAGACAATCAATGGGCCAGGTAAGAAGTACATAGCACAAATACTGACTGGTGCTTTTAAGTGATCTCGTCGACTAGACTTACCTGAACATGACAAGCTCAATCGTGGGTACATGATGATATTTCTCCTTACGCAGTGGACATCTTATCGGTAATTCCCAGAACACTAATCCATTTATGTATCTGGTGAAGACATAGAAACTAGTCTTATAAAGTCAGTAAATTGAGCTCTGAAAGCCTTACGTGGGATATGTTTGCTCCATACATACACACACCACTGTTTGGGCCTTTTACTTAAATCAAGTCTGAAAAAAGCCTGTATTGCCCTGATTCACGACACGTACTTTCCTGTTAAGCCTACTCGGCTCGTCTGACACATACATTATTTTGTTGTTAGGAAAAGAAAAATAAAGTGGGTGAACAGTGTTTAATACGAAAAATTTGATTTGTTTGTTGGTTTGCTTGTTAAATTGGCATTTAACGACGTACTTGTGATTTCCCTCGTATGACGGCGTGTCAGCCCAATATATAAAGTGAACAAAAGCATCCACCATACCACTGACAGCAAACAAAGACAAGTCAGGACAAAAACAAGGCAATACAGACGTAATACAAAAAGATCATAAACAGATCGGCTTCATGTTGATCAAAGAATCTTCATGTCAACCCTCTGTCTGAAAGATCTGGTTATCATTGACATTTCATGTTGGTAACGTTGTATGTACTTGTGGCCTGTGGAGGCATGGTGTCAGGCAAGTCTTCAGAAAGCAGGGATACCAGTAACATACTGTTTAGGTAAACCGGCTTAGTCAATAAAGTGTAAGACTGCATTGACGATACCGGGATCTACACGGGTAAGATCTATATATAGTGCTGGATACCAGCAGCTTCACGGGACAACAAGATCCATGACGTGGAACGATATTTATTACTGGTTATACTCACGTTTACGTTGACCCGACTTGAGACTATACAAAGTCAGTGTAACACTACATTTACTTCGAGCTGCCAGTTGTTTACTATAAGTCGTTTGATTTAAAACCGTCGCCGTCTTACCTCTACAGCATACAGCATGGACACCTGGAGGCCAGATGATGCTTTTGATGGTTACTGAATCTTAACTTAAAAAAATAAACCAAAAATGTTTGTAATGTTTTGGTATCGATTTAATGTTAACCACACGTTTTACTGATAAAAATAACCAGACGATAATCATCACTTAATGCAGTGACTAATAAGATGAAAACTTAAATGTCCAGATTCCACTTTGACTCTATAGCTCATTCAATTGAAACAATTAAATTACAAACCGTCTTCTGTTTTCTTTAAACTCCTCCATAACTTCATATATATTCTTGTCTGTCGTGTACTGCCGATGACCATCAATATGATTTCCCCCCTGTCCCACCCGTCCCCTTAAACAACTAATCTAGACACTCAGATGTTCAAGCTGGTTTTCCGCGTGCTTGATTTATTCCTTTCTATCTCTGGTTCAATAATTATCAAAATCCCTAAACCGATAATTGTCATACTGAATGTTAACTCCCGCCAAGAACTAAAACAAGACAAATTTAAACATAAGAAGCCGCAAGCTATATGTACTGCCGGAGTACGTAACATACTGACTCTTATAAAAGAGCTCTTCTTGTAAAATAAAAGTTTGTTGGTATTTCGCGGAACTGCAGTCATAAAAACAATTTCATTGCGGAGTCACGTTTTCAGAAATGTTGGACCCAAAGATAATTATATCAGACACCGAGATAAAAAAAAGATCAGTTCTATTTTAACGTTTTATGTAAGTGGCTCATCAAAAGGATTTCAGCTATTATAATCTCGTTGCAAAAGAACAAAAGGAACAACAAACACAAATAATTTTGATTGAATTATGGCTGCAAATTTAAATCACCAAATACAATTGAGGATACCGACCTGCCAACTTATCAGGTATTGGGCATTTCACCAAATCAAATGAATCAATTCAAATGAAGTGAGCAGACCTCTGCCCACCCATCAATACACGCATTTGAATTGAGTAGTCTGTAGATTCTGGGCATCTACTGACTCACAAATGGATCAACAAATTCGATCACAACAACAATTGGATCATCAATTCGATCCCAACAACAATTGGATCATCAATTCGATCCAACAAATATAAAAAATGGAGGACTTAATTTGTGCTCCATGCACTGTCAATAGTGCCAATGGACAATAATTCAAGTAAAATCAATAAAGGGCCCATCAATTGCTGGGTTCCAAGGTCACAACATCAAATGTCAGTATTGGTGAATTATCAATATATCAAAAATACTGACAAAACTCCTTTTGAAGCGACTACCGCCAAAAGGCAGAGTAGAAAAATACTCTGACCACCGCCATACCAAGGAAACGACGTGGAAGAAAAGAGTGGCACAAGAGGCAGTTGCAGCGATAGGAGAGACAGAGAAAATGATACAAATTTTAAATTTGGATTTCCGAAGTTTTTTTAAATTTTTTTTTTACAAACTTTTCCAAACCTCTCGTATCAAGGCATATTTCATTCCTAATAGGGTAAAATGTGCATTGTCCTGCGAATATAGATCAACACGTTTATTGGAATTTCAGGGTAGTTATTACAGGTATTTTAATATAAGTTTAAAATAAAGTATTCTAACCCCAGTTGCTCGCACAAAGTACTGAGACATATATTACCAAAATCGTTGGCCCCACAATGTATCACCAATGTGGATGGATCCGATTTGCATGTATGTTAGCAGACATTCCACATTTACATCGTAACTATGTAGAAATATACAATTTATTTTTATGATCCTATAACCTAAACAAGAAGTGAACTACCTGAAAAATGCCCCAAAGAACTAAAACATAATCATTGTTTTTCTCCAGCCATTTCTGGTCTGATATATCAGTTAGAACAACCACCTACCTATATACCTTATATTTTCATCCGACAAACCCTGCATCAACGCCTCTCTTATAGCACAAATTCTAGTCGAATGGGATTTACATAACCTAATGGCTTTATAAAAGGAAACTTATATCTTGTGACATGTTGCTCAGATGTTTTCCTGGAATCGTATTATGATGTAAATTTTATAACTGAAGTCAGTAAAGAGCATTGCATTGCCCGCGTGTCACCACTGTTTAATTGATTTGATTTTGGCGAACTTCTGTCTGTAGCAGTTATGTCCCAGTTATTTACACATATCTCGGCATTAATTAACCACGTGTCATCCAGGTTTACTCCTAAATAAACAATGTATTGGACTTGTGTATTGTGGTCTTCTGGCTAGAAACACAGACAAAAATGTTAAGGAAAAAGTAAACCGTTCTGTTGTTGTTCGAGAAAGGTAAGTATACACTCAATTAATTGTTGGAACTTGCTTGTGTTTTTGACTCTGAGAGAATCATGAAATGCCGAAGAAAACCAGACGTGGACAGACAGGCTCTGAGAATTGAATGCGAGTAAGAAAACTTAACTGGATAAATAACATTTAGCTGTCGAGTAACTGACCTTTTAAGGGGCAAAAATGCTACAACTTTCCGACATTATCAAAGCCTTTGTCCGTTATAAGCGTATTGAAAATTGGAAGAGCTATTCTATATGATCTCAGAGTATTGACTGAGGTAGACGGCCTATACAATTATTCACTTCATTTACAATATCATGTCGTGACATGTACACGTAACAACTGATGTTGATCTGCGTAAGGCGTGAGAAATCGAAAGATATGCCCCCTGAAACTGAGATAACGCATCAGCGATAGAATTCTAAAAACAAAACTCGAATTTTAAGCCTGAACTGAATGTTGTTATAAAAAAAGTAAACAGAACTCATTTTCTAACTAAAGACATAACTTAGATTTTTAGGTTTGTTTATTTTAAGTTACCAAAAACGCTTCATGGTTAACCCAGATTACTTTCTTGTTGTACTTTACAAGGAATGTTTCATCAGCCCAAAAAGCTGGTCCGTTTTATTTTGCCATTAACAGTGGCAGTTATATTTGACCCAGTGATCCTTGTAACATGCCCCACGGCCTAAATGTCTTTCTCCTGTACTGTCAGTAAGCAAACTAATATTGATTGATTGATTGGTGTTTTAAGCCCTGCCTAAGGTTATTTCACATTTATATCGACAGTGTATTCCAACAATAATTGACAGTAGCACATCCAAGATGTGAAGCGTTTCGATAATGTTCGAAAGTAAATTGTCATCGAGTTGTTATGTAAATACAGCATTAAAGCTATTAGGAAGACCAATATGTGTTAAATTTTTCAAGAAAATCAAACCAAACTGTAGTGTCATCAATTTCCTCAACCCAAATAAATCCGTTATGTAGTTGGTCTTTCCGTTTCTAATCGTAATTTTTAAAAACTTTTGTATTTGTATTAAAAGGTTTATATTTAACTGTATTCTTGAGTGTCTATGAAACACCAACACTGGTATCATTTGGGGATGATATAACTTACCAATCTGCTTGATCGTGAAAATTTGATAAGGCTATGTGTAAAACACAATCAAGTCCGATTAGGACCTATTTGGTACACGCCTACAGTTTGTAAATAAACAAGGTCACTGTGGCACTCGGTAGTCTATGTAACGCAACACGAATTTGACCACAACTGTGTCCATATGAACACAACAAACCACTTCAGTATTATCAATGTCAACCTAACTAAACGTTGAAGTATAACTCTCAAATGTATAAACAATCCTGAGTGTACATCATCCCGATAACAGTACTCTATGAATGTACGAGGTAGTGTATGTCCTTATCATAGACCGTGTACATTCACCAGGATTAAACACACACACAAACCAACAGCGTATTATGTCCACAGTCTCACTGACCAGCTTTAACTGACCACACAGTACCGAACATGCTCCACGAAAAACCTTTAACCCCCCAGAAACAAATTACCATATGACCTATGATGACGTCAGAATAAATTACCATAAAATAACAAGAAGACACGCATCTTAATAGACTAACTTCGTTACAACCTTACCCCCACAAATTTAAGTATTACTAATTGTTAATGAACGGTATTTTCAAATGGATGCAAGTCAAGGCAGACTCCAAATGTGAAAAACTTTCGTGCTTAAGTTCAAAGGTCTGAACAAACATAGGCTTGTAGGATATATTGACCTTACCACACTTTTTAATACCCTAAGTATCCTATTTGACATTTATTCTTGCATTATTAATTTTCAAGATTGATTACATCTTTTCATCTATCCCGAATTTCCAATATACGAAATTGTACAACAATATCAACCCTGCCTACTGATTTTTCTGCGTATTTTGATAGCTTTATGGTGTATTTCACATAAATTATGTGTACAAAATACTCCAGAATACACTGGGTAGCAGGTCTGCAGTATTGTCCTATTTGGCGAGCAGAAAAGTACTGTAACCTACTTTATATTGCTTTGATATCAGTCAGAGGAAGCCTTGAGATGGTGCTCAATTTAACCATATAAGTAGTAGAATAAGAGACTTCAATTCGTTTTAATATTTTTTCCCCATTTGCTTCCTTCAGTTCATCTTACATTTTAGGAAATTTTCTACATTAGATACAGCACGGCTGCAACCTCTTACCTCTACATAATTAGACATAGCACGGCTGCAACCTCTAACCAGCAGTAGGGTAATAGGTATGTGGCGTAGAATCGCAAATGATATCGCTCAAACGTCAGTGTTTTTTTCATTTGTAGACGGAATTATTATTTTTGTTTTTTGTTCAGTTTGCATCTCCCCCATAGCTTTTAAATTGTTAAATTATTCGCAATATAGCCGCTTATTTATCAGTTTGTTTGAAAACATTGTTGCAACAGGTACAGTATAACATTGGGTTGTTGTTGTCATGCACCTGGTCAACCAACAATATATTTCAGAAAGAAAGTTGGTTGATTATACTTTCATAACTGTCATGTGACAGTTAATTGGTTCACATTAGTTAACTTGAAATCAGCGATCTTTTCAATACCGCAATGGGAAATAAAGAGGAAGACAACTCTTCCTTCACAAGGGAGGTAATCGTTGGAGACGGACAAGTTTGATACTGGTAGGTATTCAATTGTGAAATAGCTCAACCATTTCCGTTTGTCCATAAATCCTATTGACTTAAATGTCTAAAGATTTCCCACAAGAGGTGATTGTAGTGTACAAGACGAGTAATATTTGAACTTAATTTGCCTTACTCAATAGTTTAATGAATAACTGATTTTTGGGGGTAATTTCTGTACGTTCATTGGAGTATGAGTATAAACTGTATGAATCTGCGTAGCTTATTTCAAGAATGACAAAAATATTAAACACGTTTTATGCTCCATTTTTTACATTTACTGCAATTGAAATCATAAATCTTCGCTATTTTGTAGTATTTAATTCAAGTAAATAATTTATCAATGGCAGATTTTTTTGTACTGTAGCAGGGAGCATTGAAGTATTTTCCATTTTGCTATTCAAAGTGGAAAGTGGGCTGGACTATTTGTTTCATATGTTCTTTGAAGTATGAACACAAAAGTGTAGCCAATCAGAAAACTGGATTCCGTTTAATCACCATTACAATTTAATTATTCCACGATAGCAATTGTTTAAGTTTAATTGAAAGTTTTCATGCAATAGCCACACTTATGTAGAGTTCTTTTTGTTGAACCGAAATCGAGTATTATTTTTATTTATTGTACAAGGACGGATTGTATCAGAATATAAATGTGCTTTCAGAACGAATGTCCCTGTAAAATTATCCAAATACATTTATCACCTGTGAACCAGAACTCGTGACTTTCGAATTAAAACGTCCTTTATTAAGTTAATAGTAGTCACGAAATATTAAAAAGGCATTCCCAAATGGTTGATACATAGAAAATGTATAAAAATAGTCGAATATTCACTGAACGATTTGCAACTTGTTTTATTAAAACCTTCGTTGTACATGTGGAAAATTTGGATTCGAACATCTGACTTTCATTAAGAGTCAGCACTGATACTCAAGTGATGTCACAAAGGGAATTCACCAAGTGACTGGTATCTATAGAAACCTGGACGTCATTGTGTTATTTCTCATTATCTAGCAATTCGTCGTGTATCTCCGTTATGGAGTCGTCGTCATCCGCCACGGAGTCGTTATTATCCGGCATAGATTTTTCCGAATGGGTTTTCCTATGCCTAAGTCACAGCTAAGTCACAGCTCAAATAACTGGTATGAAAAGTCGCAAGTTTGTAAGTGAATAAAGCAAATTCTAAGCATCAGTCAACGACCGGATTTATTTGCAGATAATTTATTGTATTGTCTTTCTAATTCATTTAGTTTTACTTATGATTATATTTTAGGTCATAATACTTTACTTTACTGATACAACATGCAGTATAACTTAAATTTCAGACTAGGTTCCACATATATCGTTATACGGTCACTGATCAGTGGCTGTTTTATATTTTTATTGCAGTATATTATGTATAGCAAGAGTAAAGTAAATTGTAATGTAAATCATACAGAACTAATAGTAAATTCCAATATAGTATATATAGTACCATATAATGTATTATATAACAGTAACTAGAGTATAGTATAGTTTACATTACAAGTAGTAATGTGTGGTAAAAAATACAAATACACTCTTCTTAACCAATGATATTTGTAGATTTTGATGAGTATTTGACTAGAATTTTTTACTTTTTACATTTTACTATGGGGAATGTAATAATGTGTAGCAAACAAGTCCTTAACTTTACTATAGAAATCGTATATTTTGTTATAGTAATTTATATTAAAGTATTGCATATTTTACTATAGTAAATGTAATTATGTGTAGCCAAGTGCAAGAATACTTCACTTTACCATATTAATCTGTAATATTTTTATATAGTGTTTCGTAGTAAAGTATTTATATTTCACTATAATGCATGTGGTCATGTGCAGTA
>JAVFBW010188233.1:0-10401 GCA_034783835.1 Mopalia ciliata
TAGAGAGAATCTTGGCTTACATAAGTATGATTGAACATTTAGCCGATAAACACAATTACTAAAACGCATCATCTAAAGCAACATAACTTCACTTTGTAAGATTAAGGCCTAATGCGCAGTGATTGACAGTCACTCACCAGCAGAGATTTCAGCATAAATACACCATAAAAGATCAGTATTATGTTGCCCATTTCGTCTGAGAGCACCAGGGCAACGGGACGCTTCCTCCAACCAAATGTATCATACAAAAGACACTGGTACTGGAGGAAGGACATTTCTTTCTCTACTGACCTACAGCATGTCTAGCAGAAATACAAAAGATGTGAGAATTCAAACTAGAGGATTATATTAAAAAGTGATAAGTAATGAAGTCAATGTTAAACCCTTTCTAAACAGTTTTTCCTAATGTTCAGTGTTGTAATACTGCTTATTATTTCATATTTTTCATTTCAAAACATACTTGTGAATTCGAAAAGGCACAGGTTTAATACTGTGATGGAAAAGAATTAAAATCAGGAATGTGTTTTCAATACATAAATTAATTCAGCACTGATTGATAAAATAAAGAATTAAAAGGAATTAATGCTTAAGTTAAAATCTTGAACTGTTCAGAGCCAGACATATGGTTATATTGTAAAGCTAAAAATTATCCCTAACAAGAGGATACAAACAAAGTATCTTTCATTGTATATATTATATACATGTACATCTAATGGAATAATAAAATACATGTAGTAGTTTTTGGTGAAAACCAAACGAAAAGCTGGTGAAGACCATTTAAAAGAAAATCACCACTGCCATTGATCTTAATTTTATTTTTCAGGTTGAGTGGGAAAATTGAAAGTATAACAACAGTTTTGCCAGCTTATGTCCCAGCTTTTTTTTATTGTTTTCCACTTTCGGTTATTTTACACACATGATAACATGCCATCTCTGGAGGAGAACATCACCTTCAATATCATAGGCACCCAACAATAACAAAACAAGACATTCTCAGGAAGCAGTACACATACATATCAACAGATTGAAATCATGTTGCCTCTTCACTCTGAGAGCACCAGGGCAACAAAAAACTACATCCAGTCACCCACATGCATATATACAGGGTACACATTAAGAAACAATGTTAAATTATTGATTACATCTTAATAACCAGTAGACAAGTCACTATCATACATTTGACAAACTGCATGTACAGTTTCAATAAGAACATTTGTAAATTAATACATCAAATATTTAACATCTATTTCCAAATACATCACACATGATACTTCTTACATCATGTGATTTTACTGGAAACTTAAATGCTTCCTTATGAGCACCAAATGAAAATATCACTGTTAACAAAAATATACATACAGAATTTCTCTATATTTATTTCCTTTGTATATTTTGAATATACTAAATATACTTGTACTTTATTGTACAAGTATGCATACATATACTTATAATATATCATGTATGTGTTGCATACTTTATCATATATATTTTGTCAGTATTAAAGTAAGGACTTTAAATATGTGAAATATGTTTATCTTCTAACGCAAACATTAAATAAAAAGTTCTGTATGCTACATTAAAAGTATGTAAACAGTATTAAAACTATGAAGTGTAAAGTCATATACTACCTTACATTTATCTTGTCTTATAGTACGTCCCATACCTTCATGTATACTTTTAAATAATAAATTCTGTCTGTAATGTACTTGTAAAAGGCATTGGTTAAATATTTGTGAGATAAGGATTGTGAGTTAAAAAACTTTATAATATACAAATAATATTGAAATTAAAAATGTAAGTACAGCCATAAAAAATTCAGATGGATACATTTGCATGTAAACATATGTAGAGGAGTCTCAGATCTTTTTATTTCACATGTTAACTTTCCTAAACCAATAAATTTCATAATCTCTTATGTTTCTGACATATGGACTTTCCATAATGTTTGTACATGTCTGATGTATTCAGTACCAATGTGTAACCTGTCTACAGCACATTGTGTATGGTATTAGCCATAACAATCACAAGTAATAAATTTTGTTTAGATGAACACATGAATATCTATAAACAACTGAATTCTTTGTAAAAATAATCCTTGATAGTGCTATATATGTTCTTTTCAAATTTGTATTTTTTTCTTTTGTTTTTAACAATTTAGTTTTATATTTGGTATTATACAGGTCTTGGTGTAAATGAAGCCTGGTAGGTCCTTATTTGCATTGGTGACAGAGTTACATCTCTTGGATCTGTAAATCTCTTCTGTTCTTTTTCAATAGAAACTGAAACAAATGGAATAATAAACAGAATAGTTAGGGCTAAGCCAACCTGACACATAAGTCTCTGTAAAAACATTTGTCATCACTGTGTCCGCGTTTGGCAGTCTGCTAGGTGTAAACCATGCTGTTAGAACTACAGCAAAACTGATAGGTAAAGAGAAGAGCTGCAAATTATATGTGTATCTTTTCATATAGCTGAAAAGGTCAGTTCTTAAAAGCCAAATATTTATTTTATATTTTTTTTATTAAGTTCTTGGTAAGTTGAACATTATTTGCAGTAAAAGTAGAACAGAGATTAATACGTGTATATATGGTTAATGTCAACTCTCAAAACCCAATGATTTGTTTACTTTGTTGTTACATACTTGGTTAATTAAATGTTATCTCAAGTGGATATAGAACAGAAGTAAATTCCAGTTGATACAAGAAAAATGTCTAGGACTAACTTTCTGGTTTTGGACTGAATTCTAAACAATTTTTCATCCCTTTGGGACTGGTAAAATAAGGTGTCCCCGCAGACACTGCATGTATGTGTTTAAAAAACATTGTTAGTCTAAATGGTCACTCAGCTTGTTATCCCTTAACCTTCCACTGTAATCCCTTCTTGACTTGCTTTGTTCTCCCTTAACCTTTGACTGTAATCCCTTCATGACTCGCTTTGTTCTCCCTTAACCTTCCACTGTAATCCCTTCATGACTCGCTTTGTTCTCCCTTAACCTTCCACTGTAATTCCTTCACGACTCACATTGTTCTCCCCTAACCTTCCTCTGAAATCCCTTCATGACTCACCGTGTTCTCCCTTAACCTTCCACTGTAATCTCTTCATGACTCACTGTGTTCCCTTAAACTTCCACTGCAATCCCTTCACGACTCACATTGTTCTCTCCTAACCTTCCTCTGTAATCCCTTCATGACTCACCGTGTTCTCCCTTAACTTTCCACTGAAATCCCTTCATGACTCACCGTGTGCTCCCTTAACCTTCCACTGTAATCCTTTCATGACTCATCATGTTTTCCCTTAACCTTCCACTGTAATCCCTTCACGACTCACATTGTTCTCCCCTAACCTTCCACTGTAATCCCATCTGGACTCACTTTGTTCTCCCTTAACCTTCCACTGCAATCTCTTCATGACTCACCTTGTTCTCCCTTAATCTTCCACTGTAATCCCTTCATGACTCACCTTGTTCTCCCTTAACCTTCCACTGTAATCTCTTCATGACTCACCTTGTTCTCCTTCAAACTTCCACTGTAATCTCTTCACTACTCACATTGTTCTCCCCTAACCTTCCACTGTAATCTCTTCATGACTCACCTTGTTCTCCTTCAAACTTCCACTTTAATCCCTTCATGACTCACCTTGTTCTCCCCTAACCTTCCACTGTAATCCTTCATGACTCACCTTGTTCTCCCTTTATCTTCCACTGCAAACCCTTCACTTTGTTCCCCCCTAACCTTCCACTGTAATCCCTTCGTGACTTACCTTGTTCTCCCTTTATCTTCCACTGTAATCTCTTCATGTCAGCAGCTTTTTGATTCCCTCCTAAGTTTAACTCCTCAGCACTGTCCACATTGAAAGAGGTGAATAAATCCTGGAAGAAAAACATCTTTACATTATAAACGACACAAAACAAGTCATATAAATGAATAACACAGAACCACAGTCTTCTGATATGTTGATGGCTTTTTACCTTGGCAGTGTAACAAGGGGGCTGAAGTCATAGACCTACACCACCCTTAAGACAGTAATTTTCTTACCAACAAGAATTCTTTCATTTTTATTTTCACCATTGAGTCATCAAACCTGGCATTTATGTACATATAGTATTATACTACACAACATCATGATGCCATAAGTCATTTTTTCACAATTAAATTAATTTGGCCTTTCACAAATACATCTTAATCATTTCATCCAATCCTGCTTTAAAAAATGTATATCAGGTTTGTATAACTGGTGTTTGATGGTCAGGGTGAATATACGAGACAAAAGTTTTAAAAACCTACTCTTCATTTTATGCTATAACAAGGCCATCAATTGGACAAGAACTTTTCTGTGTTCAAGGTATCATTGCACAAAGCAACCCTAACCTAAGTTGATTTCAATTACCATGACAACACAAAACTTTCAGTACTGGTTGCCATGACGATTAAGGTGACCTTGGGTTTAGAATGTTTTGTGGAATGAGTCCCAGGACACCAAAGTTCTACCTACTAAGCCACGACACAGGTACGTATTTAAATTAGAAGAAGAAATTTAACATACCTTTAATGTAACATTGGTGGGTTTTGATAGATTCTTGTCTTCATTTTGTTCATAGAAATGTTCCAGTCTGACCAGATATGTGTTAGCCTGCCATTGCTCCAATGATAACATATGGACATTAGGTGGAAGAGGGTGCTGTAAACCACTCCACTGAAATAAATACACATATTTCCATTTTATTTTTATATTTATTTTCTAACATTAATTTTCAGTGTTACAATTAACATCTTGAAAAAATAACCGTACGCTATCATTTCAGATTAATTTGTTGATAATCTCAAAATTAGTCTTGAATTCACTGGTTACTAAGTTACAAAAACTTATTTGATTAGGAAGCAGAAATGCTTACACCAGTGATAGGTATTGGTGGCATTTCTATCTTCAATATTGAAAAAATTTCACATTTCTGTGTGAAAATGTTCCCAACTGTTTTGAAGTTCTATCGGCAACATTTGAATTGTTAAACACAGTAATTGATTTAAAACACAGCCCAAAAAGGCTAATATACTATAAAAGTCAGAATGTTTTGGTTCCCTGTAAATATCACTTTTCACAAATTTAGGAGAATAAATCTAAGTGTGCTTACAGAGGTTCTAAACTGTTTGCTCCAGTCAGCTTGTTTCATTGTGGACTGTACAAACGATACAGATGGAGCCATATAGAGTTGTAGAGCCAAGTCTCTGTGTAAAGCTGCAGACTTCTCCACTGTCTCCAATATTAAATAATGTTTACCTGGGAGAGAAAAACAAAGAAATAATATCAGGAACAAATATGAAAGCACTACAGACCAGTGGCCTGTCTTACAAAACAGGAGTAGCCTACGGTGGATGTAATCACCATGACGCCCAGTACTGAAAGTATTGTGTCGTTGTGGTAATAAAAATCTTGTCAAATAAGGTGTCAATCATATTCGAAAATGTGACGCCTTATCATTTTGTGACTAGTCTTCAGAGAAGTAGAAGTACAGTAACAAAGTAGTAGATCAGTAGTGATAAAGCTGCAGTGTGCCACATCCAAAAAAATGACAAAAGATTTCAGGAGTGCTGTATGAAGTCAGATGAGTCTAAATATGTTTGGTCAATAACAAGGCCAGAAGGTAACTCTTTATTAGAGATTTTGAATTGTACTGAACCCTATTCCACCCGTATATAGTCAGCTTCCTACATCAACAGGAATATTCCCTAGCAATTGACAAATCCAGACAGCAACTGTATTTTGAAAACAGCATTGCTACCATAGTAATATATTAAACAGACAAATGCTAGAAAAACCCAGAGAGCTTTGGTTTCATTTCAGGTACACTTCAGTAACACATGTTTAGATTGTGTTTACATAAACCTAGGGACAATAAACACTTCAGACAAATAAAATATTGTGTGGATCTAAAAAATGATGCATATTGCATGACCTGAAATAAAAAATACTACCAGACTATAAATATTTTAGATTTGGATATTGTTATTGTCATCATAATTATTACATGTCTGTTCATCTGAGCTGTACAGGAGACAAAATCAGAGAAAGATGATGAAATCAGACCTGAGTCTTTGAAAGATTTACCTCTGACAATGAGACCCCTTCCGTCTGCTCCCGTCTCATTGAGAGGTTCACCGACTCCCAGTGAATCGTCACACAGAGTTCTCCTGTGTACCTACAAACAATACATTCAATTACTCAAGGTACAGCTGTAAATCTTAACTCATAGTCAAAACTTATCAAAAGTCAAATTTGATTAATTTCTTTGTTTGGGATTTGAAAAAATACTTCAGACTAGTTCACTCATATGTGCATGCCAGCCTAATGGGTGAGGAAAATCTTCCCTTATGCCATTGTATGGCAATAAACGAATAAGACAGGACAAAGACAGAACAATCAAAGGACATCATACAATGACGAGAGAGATCATCAGATTCATGTTACCCTTTAGGTCTGAGGGCACCAGGACAACATAAAGCTCTTAACAAAGGCCCACATATCTTATTCCATAAGAACATTTGTTTGTTTGTTTGTTTGTTTGATTGGGGTTTAACATCATGCTCAAGAGTTTTTCACTAATATGATGTGGATGGTCCACTTCACACTGCACCTAGCCTTATGTTAGTTGAAAACTAGTGAACTGGTGAATGGCACATGAAAGTAGGTTCAGTTTAGTAAGCGCATACGCTACCACTCTGCTATGGCCGCAGGCCAAAAACACTTGTAGTTACCATGATTTCAATCTGTCCGTCTTTCAAACTGGTACCACCTTGTGACCGGTCCGTTAACACTGTCAGCTGGACTTTATCATCCTGGCATAGTCAAACAAAATCATACCTCATATTTAACAGAATCAAATTCCTTCTCAAGAAAAAACACAAATAACTATCTTGTAAATTATTTCTACACTCAAATTATCAGAGAAAAACAAAACCGTTTCCATAAGTTTATAAAAAGGTTGTTTACAAATCAATTTTTATGAATGTTTAATGAAAATGTAAAACGTCATTTAACACTGTTTCTTGGTTGTGATTGGAATTCCATGCTACCAGAGTACTGCTTTATTGATATAAATTATAGTGCTCTGAAAACAACCCATATAATCATACTCTATACCCAGTTATTGTATTATACAGGACCAATCATCTTTTGAGGGACTGGACCCAGGATAATTAAGTCTTAAACCCTAATTCCCTTTTCCAGAGTGCTTCATGTTATCAAACTAACCTTGATATATATTCTACTGTTTATAGGATAGTAATTGCCAGCCACTGGTTCCGTCTGATTAAACTTCCAGGTAGGTCTGTAATCAATCCTATCAAACAAAATACAGGTATCACATATATAAGAAAAACAAATTATGAGCCCGTGCTAAGAAACATGTATGTGGTATATTAAAACTGAAGTGAGTTAAAAAAAAAAATGATGTAGAAAATAAAATTCACAAATAGGTTAATATTATAGCTGTTGTAGTATATTATAGAATACATGTAGCTGATATCAAAGTGAATGAAATAGAGTTTATCTTGCATATTGCTAGTTTAATAGAGAATCTCTGAGATGCTAGAGGTGGTACAGAGATCTATTGATGAACAGTTTAAAAACTTACTTCCTGTCTAACATTTCTCTGCCATTAGCATCTGTGTAGAAAACTTGTCCATTCACAAGATTTGACTGGAACTGAGAGATTACCTCTTTGCCGATGCCATCTCTTCAAATATCAAAAAAATAATTGCATTAATAATATTTAAAAATTGAAAAGCACAACTGGTAATTTTAAGTCATAAATCAACAGAATTCAAATCAAAAAGATGTTTTTAAATGTTAAAACCATTAACTTTCTGAGAATATCACTGTCTGTAATTTTAATGAAACCTTTTTTTTTTTTTTAATAATTTCTGCAGTATCTTTAGTACTTCAATTTTGAAATGATTTTAAGCATTGCATATAGACACCTATAAAGCATATCTTTTGGGCCAAAAATAATACAGGAATGACAGTTTCACGCTATAGTTCCTCTAGTTTTCAAACAGAATGAACTTACTTTATAGGTATTGGTCCAACAGTCCACTCAAACTCTGCATGCTTAGCTCCCTTGTATAGACGTACAACCTGGGATACCCAAGGGCTGAATTTCTGTTCCAATTCATGCACTAATTCACCCTGTTGAATTCAAAAGTAAAACAGACACATTGGTAATATTATTAACTATAACAAACAATAGAGGTGCCATTGAGGTTAATAAACGAAGAAGGTTCAAATATCTTGAAATAACCATGCTGTATTTGGTGGTTTGTTGCCACTAATGCTAGGTTTTATGGTTGTCATATACATGTGTATTTGAAGCTGTGATTTCTATGATATAGGTCATTGGCTATAAATAGATTCATGTATCTTAAAATGTGAACAGGGTAGCATGTATATTCTAGAAGCCAGATCTTTGTTTACATACTGAATGTTCTGGAAAATCTGTTACCCAGTTATCATCAGTCAGTCACTGTTTGTTTACTTTCATTGTTTTAGTAGTTTCTCTGACCCTGAGCTTATTGTTTTGAAATCTTTTGATTGGGTAAAATAAGGTTTTCCAGAATGGTCTATGTGATGTTTTTTCTAAAATTATATCTGTAAACTTCTGCATCTCCCTATATATGTGAGATCGATTGTTACAATAATTGTTACAATAAATAAATAAAATTCCTGCTCATTTTGTTTCTGTTTTGTTTGCAAATTGAGTTTTAACGGTGACGTGGTAGCGAGACCAGTAAAAAGATATTTGCGACTATAACATGTTGCATATACAGCGGCAAAACAAAAAATACTGCTTGGTTATTCCCATTCTAATCTAATTTGAAGCGATGTTGGCTGCGAAGGTATAAAAATGAACAAAATCTGAATCTTACAGCTGATGTCAGCAAAAGGCTTATCTACCGCTGGATGAATTAACGCACGAGGGATATAGGTTCAAAAACTTCCAATAAATCCCATACTTCCACTTTATAGGCTTTTTGGTCTCTGCTGTTTGCCTGGTGTTCGTCTCTGTCCTCAAGTTTTGCTGAGGAATTCTAGCTATAGGCCTATGGTGCTGCGTGATAAAATTAGCTATGCTATCTATTTCGATGTCAAATGGCAAGTCGCCTTTGTGTCACATTCTTATTTGTGTGTAAATTCTGTCAAAAATTTCTTTATCCGATTCGCCACCACTGAATGAACATTCATAGACTGTCAGATTTGTTTACCTTCTGTACGATTTTTGACGGCATATACAAAATGTGTGAGAGTACCGTAGCAACATTTGTGACAGTACATCCTGGGTTTGAAGATGCCAAAATAAAGCCAACAGCCAATCAGATTGCAGATACAAACTAAATTGGATAAGAATTGTTAAATAAAGAAATAAACCACATACCTGGACAAGTTTTGTTCGTCTTACAACTGTTGCTTTCATAAAAACCGGCAGGGAGTTATTAGGACGGAAGACATAGGCACCTGATGCCTGATACTCAGGGAAACTGTTGTTACCAGCATGACCCTTGTAATAACCGTACTGCTGCTTCAAGGGTAGACTAATATTACTGACCAGGTTCTGCATCTGATACAAGTTGCCCCTTGAGTCAAACGTTAGAGAAATGTACTGGAATGAGAAATGGATTAGATAAATGTACTGAATGGTGTTGACAAATTGATATTGAATACTGAAATCACACATTGGTTGCAGACCTCTTACCATCCTGTCATTCTCTGGCATGACACAAGACAACAATGAATTGGGTTCTCTGAATCGGGTTCTCTGCAAAGTTGCTAATCTTTGAAATATGGATTTGCCTATTACTCTAATAAGATACCAATATTGAAAAATTATTATACTTTGAAAACAGTTAGCTCTCACATTTTGGCTATTACTCAGTTCCTGTTGTTTACCGCAGGCAGTACTTATTTGATAAAATATTTATTATTATTTTGTTTTCCAAAAAAATCTTTAGTTTTTATATGCAATTTCTGGAAATTATTTGTCGAAACCAAACAGTATTTTATAATAACCATGAATTAAAGAATAAATATTCATATTTAACATTCATATGTTATTCAATAATCAGGATTTGATTGGCTCTTTGTTTGATTGGGATTCCAAGCTATACATCATGAACCGTATGATTGGTTGCTAGCCGAATCGGTCAGGTTTTGTTTGGAGTTTACTGCCATACTTAAGTTTACTCCACTCACATGAGAGCATGCCAGCCCTATGGGCGAAGGAAACCCCCTTTACGACTCTAGCAACAAACAAGGACAAGACAAATACAGAACAATCACAGAATGAAATATAAAGACAGTCAGATTGGCTTCATGTTGCCCCTTAGCTCTGTGCTCTTCATCCAGGACAAACAT
>JAVFBW010188244.1:0-10401 GCA_034783835.1 Mopalia ciliata
TAAACACCAAACAAACATCGATTTACCGCTCACGGGATCGAGTCCGTCTGTCGACAATCCGGTATCACTGGGTCACATGGCGTGGCTTCCCAATCGCGGGGTGGTTTTTTCACCGAAATAAGGAAAAAAACAGTGTGAAGTGAACCATAAGAAATATGGAAACAACGTGGCGCTTCAAGTCACCTTTAACGCCGAAAATTCAAACACAGCCAGATGCACGTTGAGACTGACACATTTCTCATTTAAAAGTCACCAAACTCTTTTGTATTTCAAGGGAGATAAATCGGGAGGCGTCAAACAGTCTATTTGCACTGTCTAGACGGTTGTTCTTGAAATAATAAGGCACTATTGTTATTCATCACATAGGATAAAGGCTAATGTAGACTATCAGAGTATTTAATGCAACATAATAAGTGACATTTACTCAGTAGTGGGCGTACGATCGTAAACAATTGAGACGGTAATCTCACATTTCGTCACGCAATCATTTCCGCCATTTTGCACAATAATATATGTTGATATAAGTATTTCGCTTTTGTAAACTGATTTATCTTGGCGATGTTTTAAATAGATGCATTTTTACCACACAGCTCATTTTGTCAAAAGCCAAGTAAAATATGCTGGAACTAAGAATGGGGTTTGTGACGATGACATTTTTTCTGATATAATTTTACTGCACATGTTGACTGAGTTGAGCATTTGTTCGGTTTAACTTGTGAATAACCATACCTTGCAATCAAAACAGCGAGTTGTCAATATTCTGGAATTCTGTGACGATGACATTTTTCCAATTTCCAATTCCTTCTAGGATTATACTGCACATGTAGATATTGCTTTATAAAAGTAGATACAGAAGGCTCGCTCGTTTGAGTTGCATTTCGAAGCTGTAGCAGTAACATATGGATTTCTAAAATGATCCCCTCGGAGCAATAGTGGTCCAAGGGCCGTTTTGGTCATTTTGAGTAAACCGCTTTTAAAGTTGAAAAGAGCTACCTAAGTAAACTTTATTCCAAAATATATAATGTGCTATATAGTGAGCAATTGGACCACCATTGCTTTCAGTGAGGAAATAGACAAATTATTTAGCTACCAGAATCTACCAATAACTCTTAAAAATGCAAAATGGCGCTCAGGCCACTATTGCTATGAGGGGCTTATATAGAAGTTGAAAGCCAATCAAGTGTGGTATGTTGCAGAAAGCAAAGGTCCCCCAAAATTGCTTGTTTTTCTCTAACCCGATCGACCATTCGAAATGGCTCGCAGTCTGAAGTACTTATTGGCTTTTGAAAAAAAAATTAAAAAATAAATAAATTTGAAAGACCTTTTGGTATAGTTCGATAACAAATTGGTTTTTGTTATGTTTTCCGGTCATACAAGCATCTTTATCAGTTTTATGTAATATCTACTGTCTACACAAAAAATATGATTTACAAAACAAAATCCCGTCTGCTTGGCCCAATTTTTTCAGGCCGTTAAATGAACCACAGCATTTGTTTAGGACTAATATAGAGTCGGAAGCTGGTCCCTCTATCCCTTCACTTCGTTATTTCTAGTCCCAATGCCTAACAGAGAATCGCACAGTAAATTTAGCTCAATGTATTACGAACACAAGGGACAACTACTGTACCCGAAGTATAATTCAGTTGGGTCTATTATGGTCTACTTGAGATCGATTTGGATAGAGGTCAACGCGTATGACCCAATTTCTGATTAATAAGATTTGTCTTGTAATTTTCCAGCTGTGGAAAGATGCAGCCATCTCACATTAAGGACTCTGATTTGATTGGCCTAACTATTTCACCAAATTCAACACTTCTCGCGAGAGGTTACAAGACAGTATTAATGATAAAAACAAATGCCAGTTATGCCGACATTTCGTTTTGTAAGCTAATTTCGCTCTTAATTTTCTCTGTCTATCTTATTTTGTTCCAACGTGAAAATTAAAGGAACTTTCTTGTTCATCTAAGAGTGCTTTTGTTTCAAAGCTATAATAAAAATATGTATTTATCCCTACTAGCTCCATTATCTACAGTTAAGGGCTTGGTCATTAACCTATGTAATTAAAATCAGATCTCAAAAACGCTCCCCGTGATTTGTTTGTCGATACATTGAGATCTGACGCAATTAAGTCAAACTTACTGGATTTCACGAAATGTCACAGTTTCAGTTGTCCAATAAAAACACAAATAACAAGGGGCTATGGTAAACACCGATTTCAGCCAAAACAGACAAACAATATCCGATTTTCTTCTGTGTTAATGTTGTAAGTCACATTTAGACAGGGGTAATTGCAATTCCACTGAAAGTGTATTATTTGAATTGTGTTTGTTGAATGTGTGTGCATGTATTCGTTGGTCATATAAAAATACGCAGTCGGGAAGCTTCGGTTAGTGGGCGGAAATCTTTGCTTTTCACAAACCAGAATTGAGAAGCAACTCTGTGATTGGTTAACTTAAGGAAACCAATCGACATTGTAGGTAGGTTGATTGGGTTAGATCTCCATATAGCGACAAACAAAACACAGGAATGTTTTTGAGATCGTTTTTGAGATCTGATTTAATTAGATTGGGTCATAAACCAAAGCAATGTTATATATACCGAAGTATACTTCAAGAAGTTCCAGTTACTCTGCTTTCAACTTTATTATAATTTAATCAGGTACACATTCTATCAGTCACTGCGTGCAGTTTGTTGGATTCTTGACATTCTCTTCAACCTTGACAAACGGAAATGATTCCAAGGGCAGGTAATCCAATATACTGATAAAAATGTTCCTTAACTTCTAAACGAATACCTCAGGGAATATATATGTTTCGAAAAATTCAACAACTGTTTAAGACACATTAAAGGCGTTATGGAATGGTTTCCATAGCTTTGCTGACATATTTTTTTTTTACAGTGATACCATGACAGGAAATGTTTGTGGAATCCAGACAATATGCTACTTTATAACCGATAACAGAAGCACGAAATCGAATAAAGTCGGCTGAAATTGAACCAATCACCTGTTGGGATGGGGTAGGGGGAAGCCTCCTTAATTAACCACGCCACAGTGCTTGTGCAGACACGCCACTATGTAACACGCATTAAATCAAAAGGTATAGTTCCTTGTTAAAATCTGACTCACTCGGTGCTTAATTAAACATTCGCACTGAGTAAAAAGAAACAGTATCCGATTCCAGATTTTCACCATAGGTCTACTTAATTTTTTTAAAATTTTCAACATCATCGTAGTCTATATATATTTTTTTTTCTTTCACTGTGAAGTTATCTAGAACATGACATGGTTCATCCGTTTTAATAAGTAGAAAACCCAAAGCCAGTGTGATTACTTATAAGAAAAATCTGACTCTGTGAACGATATTGTTCATATAATAAATAACTTTTTTGAATAACTGGAAAGAAACAATTAGACTTTCTGGGTAGGTTATATCGTTCATTTACCGACAGGACAAGCTTCTGGGATCAGTCTCTGGTCTTGGCCGCCCCGATAGTTCTTTTTTTGAATAACAATGTTTTGGAGGAAAATTAACTTTCCAACAATATAACAACATTTAACATTTTATGGTTATGATAGTGTTAATCATGGTCGGAATACACCGTCGTCATATCAGGGAAGTACCCTTAAAAGGGAAGACCACCCAAAAACCATATTCTATAAATAAGTAAAACTTTTTGTGTGTAGTACAATACAATAATTTCCATTTTCATAACCTGATCGTAACTCTAGTTATCATTCGTTAAAGAGGATCACAAGAACCAGTTGAGTCATCGAATCCTGTGCTGCTAAGTTTTCCTGCACTCTGGTTGGTAAGCCAATTTTGAACTATCCAATGATGGATCAGTGAAGTCTGCTGTACACAGGATTTGATGACTCAACTGGCTCTTGTGATCCTCTTTAATGAATGATAACCAGAGTTATGATAAGATTATGAAAATGGAAATTAATGTATTGTATTACACACCAACAGTTTTACTTATTTATAGAATATGATTTTTGGGTGGTCTTGCCCTTTAAGCAGGGCATAAACATGCCCCAATCAGTCGATAAATCTTCTTGTGAGTTTATTATTCTAATGATGATTGTAGTTTTCTTGAAAAGTGTTATATCCTTCATGTATTAACTAGAACTTTAATATATAGTACAGTTGTCTTCATACTGACAATGAAATGCCAGTACGCTACATGGCCGGACCCAACGCATCAGACAATATTAAGCCGCGGAACGAAACTAACTCACCCCTGCTGCTAAAATATTTCATAATCCATAAATCTCTCTTTCAGAAAATATGACTGCCTCTGCTTGACAGAAAGTCCGCTTCCATCTCCGCTCATAAATGGAATTTACAAGAAACCCCTTCGACATATAGTGTTCGGACAAAGAATACCAGGCACTGTATAAAGACAAATTCGTACACGATCGGAAACGTTTTTATCACATGACCGGAAATGTCCTTTCCTACCCGACAGCTAATGATGGAAAATAATTTGATTTTTGACGGTCGTTCGTCCCAGTATAGTCATTGCCATTATCTTTATTTCCCGTTGAAACGCTAAAGAAATGGTGACAAACCAGGTGCGTGTCTGTATTAAAAATGGAGAGAATTATTTGTAATAAAAAAAAGTATTATAACGATTATAATTAATATGCTGTTGTACAACGCAGAAAGACTCAAATTAAAATTTCTAAACGATGTCTGTGTTGTTTTAGCTGTCTATTTATTGTGTCTACTGGCATTATGGCCTATTTGTTTGACAGATGTTTTGCATAATTGATTAGATCCAGGGAAAACCGTAATTGCCGTATATACTCCATTTACAATAAGGCTGATTATGGAGGCTGTCATTTTGATGACCAGTTGAGGCTTTTTGACACAGAAATGATGCTTTGAAATCTAAGCCTATATGGACCTAAATATTCGATCTAGAGTTCTTACTTTCAACATCATCGCCTACCGCTTAAAATGCATAGCTCACAAAACAAAATCTGTTGATTTACCGACTTAATTAATCTGTTATCATCCCGTGGAATCAATTTTTCCCCTTGGTATGAGGTTAACATGACTTTTTGTGAGAAAGAGAGCAAAATGGTGAGTTGACAACAGATTTACTGGATTATTTCAGCATTTTTAACAAGGCAGATGTGCGATTAAAAATCGCGATTAACATATTAAGTGACTTAGAGAGTTAATCGAACAGAATTAGACGGTATTACTTTAATACATTATACATGTATAAGAGGTAAGTGCAAAAAGTTGAAATAAGACAGTAACCACAGAGCACCTTACGACAGTTATCTGCATCTAAACTGGCTGTACTCGACATTATATAAAAACTTATATATTATGTCCAACAGGCCTAATTCTTACATGTTACATATGTCAAACAAGACAGTTGGCTTAATTTATATAGCCAACATCAAGATTGGTGAAAATATTGTCCATTTTCTATCGATAATTGAAACAGATGTAGACGATAAAACTATACAAAGCACCTTTTTATTTACCATCGCAAAACCATGGCTCATTCTATAACGGAACAAACTAGCTTTACCTACCTGATACACCAATCATAGCTAATCCCCACACGGCACTCCATATCCAGCCAATCAGAAATACGGGAACAAGAATAATTTGCAAGAAGCCAATCAAAATGCCCAGAGAAAAGGTCATACACAAATCCGGACGAGAAAGGTCACTTGTCTTCGTGCAACAAAAGAATAAAGAGAACGCCGCCAAAATTGTGCCTGTTGACAAAAACAAAATATTTTATAAGCCGTATTTTACCAGCATAAAAAAGTTTTCTTCTGTCTAATTGTCGAATTTAGAAAAAATATGTTTCTACTCGGTCCACATATCCCCCTCACCTCCTGGGGTCGCGGGTTCAATTCCCACGGACCGTATGTGGAATGGTATGTCAGCAACCAGCAGAAGGTCGTGGGTTTTTTGTGTTAATTTACTACCCAGTTTTCTTTCCACAATAATGCTGGTCAATAATCTGTAATTGGGATTTAATCCTGTTGATCCAACATCGGATGAATAAATAAAAGAAATAATAAATAAATAAACTACTATTGTTGTGTGTTACTCTACGATTTTGCATATTACGCAACGAAGATAGACTTTATCGTCGAATCTACAGGTGTGATCCAAATTCTAGGTGATATCCAGGCGGTCATTTCTACTAAATTACTAACATTTAACCAGCTGAATCAGACATATTGGCGGGTGTTTTAACCGGAAACGACGGCCTTTAGTGGCATGCCTGCTTAAGAGACAGATTGACGTTTCCGGTTGAGGAAATAGCTGAGATTGCTTAAGATTGACATTGCACTAATCTCAAACTAAAAATATTCCGGCTTAGGAGAACGGGTATTGGGCCAGTAGACATTTACTTAATCTCCGGAAATTTGTGTCGTCTGCAAAGTGCTGTTGGGAAAAACATTGCCATATCTTCTTCTCCGAGATTCAAGGTCACCCGTATAGCCCTTATGCTTTGACTATTGGGATTATAAAAACAGAAAGAGAGACGTCTCACATATCGGAATAAGACTCCAACCAAATGACAACTACTAAAATGTCTATAAAAGTATTACTAAAATCCTATTTTCATCCAACAAAACATGTTTTTAATGAATTGAAATATATATGTGTTTATATAATGTAACTCAATTAGCTTACTGTTTTACTGGACATCTTGTCCACGCTGAGAGCCAGTGCAAATGCTTTGGCGGACACATGACCTATGGGTTTCACCTTTTCAAACAGATTTAAAGTTCTGGGAAGATTATCAGGCTACGTGTAACATAATTATGATTGACGAAGATGTGACCGTGTTGAGAGAGGGCAAACATGACCCGACACCATGTGGTTATGAAGTCTACAAAATAATCTGTTATTTTCACTAAAACAACACTGGGATTAGCGTTATTATGCCAATTACTGCTGTGAATATCATTCAATGCATCTGTTATCAGTTTTGTCCTGCTAAGAGACATTTTAATCAATAAATCTTCGAAAGGTTGTGAGAAATGTCACATTGTTTACAACTCAAAAAACAAGCTTTTTCATATCTCAAATTGGATTTTGATCGGAATTACTGAGTTGATGAATGATAAAGTATTTATGCAATAAAACGCTGTGGGGTTTTTTTTCAAAATTTTCATATCCTATATCCTTTGGAGGCCTGGATCTCAAAATCAATATGTCCGGCATGCGGCTCATTTGGTGATGTCGTGTCATATAACCAGAAAGTGCGGTTTTTAACAGAACAGCTGCACCTTTCATGACAACGGTTTACAAAAACCCACTGATGGCGATTGTCAATTGGAACTGTTCACTCGGTGTAAATGCGACATAACCCAGGTAAACCACCAACTTCATAATACGTCTTGTTTTTAATCTTTAAACAGTTAATTTCAGTACGCTGAGTTTTTAAAAAGCCACTCACCAAATCCAGGAAGTATGAAGTTAACCACGGCACAGGTTCCCGCCATGTACATATGCATTCTTGGCATCATCAATTTAAAGCGATCCCGTCTACCATTGCGCATGCGTTCATGATGGGCAAGTTCCATTTCTAATATAGACATGCGTGTAGAAACGGATGTAGCGCTTGTTAGGGAAGGGGTTCTTTCATATGGCGGTGGAGGATCCATTTTGTTTTTCAGTTCAAGCGGTTAAGTTCTTCGTCCGTGAGAAAGTCAATTGAACATTCCTAGAACTGTTTGTGTTCATATTGTAGTGTCCCCATTTTGATTTCCTCTTAACATCGATAAGTCGTTTATTTCAGCATTGGGTGAACTTTAGCAACATTTCATTCAATTTCTGTTATCCGTCGTACATTTTGTCCAATCTGAGTTATTTCCCTTTGTTTTCAACCTGTTCTCCACGTCTCCCGTCTTACTTATTAGAGAATAACACCGATCTTGCGATAAAAAAAATTAAACACAGCCTTGAACTTCACATCCGTACTGAAAAGGAGTAAACTTCCATAATTTGACCCAAAAGACACTCAAATGTAGTAGAAATATTATAATCCAACGTTAAATGAACTTACACTGATAGGGTACTTCCACGGAAATAGGTACAATTGACAATACGTGACTATTTGAGTTTTTGGGGGGTCAATTTCTGAAAAAGAAATGCAGGCCTGAACAAAATATTGATATTGACGTCTGGGTTTTCTAAAGGTGCTATCCTGAGAGTTATCTATGCCTTTCATTGTATCCGACATTCCAATGGCTTTAACACAGTAACTAAGACGTATATTAGGTTTGAAACGAATTTGCCCCGCCAGCCTATATTGTTTATTATCGTCTTGATCTGCCTGTAGGTTACCCATAACAACTTGAGATTGAGATCCATTTAGAAACTTATGTCTGACAGTTTATCTAGAGAGGAGTCATAGGTTTAATTAATCTTCATCCCTGTTTATTGGGATTACTTTTTAGAAATAAAATGTAGATAATTTTTGGGAACAAAAAATACTGCTACACGGTAACAGTATAGGCCTTTTAAAACGCTTAGTAGATTAAGTACCATACAGAGCCACGCTTTCCCTTTATTAAAAACGCTTGGTTTGCCTAATTTTCAACATATTGCAGCCAAAACATAAAATTCATGAAACGTACATAATTTGACAAACAAATTATATTGTTAAACACAGCTTTACTTATATGTCTTATAGGCCTATAGCTTGGATTCTTCATTTCAACTATACACTTACACACTAGAACATATTGATTCAGCAGTTTATTTGACAGTTTGACACTTCACACTGTTCTCTGGTCAAATGCAGTGCGAGACTGTGAGAAAACACCTCGTCTATCTCAAAAACCTTATGTGAACGGTACATCGAAGTAGAATTAATAGGCGGACACGCTAACCACTAAGCCATGACCAAGGGCAAATGCTTTCTGGTTCGGTTGACAGTTGGACGTATTTATCGGTGCCATTATAGTTTTAACCGTTTGTAGAATTAAATTAAAATAAAAGCAAAAAGTCCACATATAGCATCACGTGGGGGAGTTAGCTGTCGTTTTATTAAAACCGATGAAGCACACTCGACAACGGTTTGACTGTCGGTCGAAATCCCCACTTTACATCCCCTATGGGGACATGCTTTTATTGTTTATCTACATTCAAAGAAATATGCATTTATTCTTGACAAAAATAACATAGGATGACATACTGCCGACTGGGCTGAAGTGTATTTAGCAGTTGGGCTTCCCATTGATCAAGTTGCATGCCGTCTACCTTGCGTTTAAGTTGGGTATTGGCTACAATATACATTAATCATTACAGGGCTATAGCCACTCGGTTTCTTTACACCTCTTAAATATTAAAACGTAGTTCGCGCTGCCATATAGCTCAGCAAACTCTGAATAATTTAAGGCTTTGTACACTTGTATGTTTTTGCCGCCTTTCAGCCTGTTATATACTAACAACCCATAAATAAGCCTTTCTAGCTTTACTGAAAGGAATATTTCACCACGCGTGACGATGCTTTAAGGCGTATTTCATGAGACAGTATGTTGTCATTGACGACGTCCTGCCAGAAAGTGGTATTTGTCTTTATACGGCAGTGGAACACATGCAAATTTTATCACCTAATGACAGTGTGAAGGCGTGTTTAGGACGTGTTAAAAATTCATACATGAGTCTATCACTGTAATAGAGTAAGGCGACTACTCCAAAGAAGGACGAAAAATTCATATTGACTCAATATTTCGGATTATTATCAAACCATCATCAGGAGTGATACGGAGTCTATCACTGCCATGCTAAATTGTGTCTATTTAACACAGTAAAAATATCCACCGATGAATCGTCGACTCCTTTGACGGGAAGTTTGACTAACTTTGTAGACTACCATCGATGTTTTATTGTTATTAATTTGATCGGAAAATTCCCCAAAACGCGATTTAAGGATAAACGTGTTTGTCTACCAGCCCTACTTCGATGTACTGCTCACTGGTTCGTCTGAGTCCACAGAATTTAATCAAGCTATGAATGGAGAATCGGTGGACAAAGTGAAATACCCTTGAGTACGGCTTTAAACTCCATCTAATCAAATTGCAGGAAGAGAAATTTTTTCAAGTCACACATGGAGGAGTTATCCCTCTTAGTTCGAATAATCGGCAATGCGCACCAGTGTGTAACCACGATGCCTTTAATATATCCGTATGTTGTAGGTCAGAATATTGAAATAGATTAATCTTTAATTTAAGAATTAAAGGACGACCCTTAACATGACCGCCATTAAAGACAAACAAGAAAACTCATTATTTGGGTCAGTGTTCGAAAAGAATATTTTCTTTCTCTGTTGTTTACCATGATATTCCGGCAGAGGCGATACACTGTTTGAAAATTCACAAATGTATTAAATTTGATCGTCCCC
>JAVFBW010188255.1:0-10401 GCA_034783835.1 Mopalia ciliata
TAATGTCTGTCTAACTTTATACCTAGTAAACACAATTCTTCCCATACTTGCTTAGGCACAAGACAAAAAATCAAATCATGAATCTGTCTCCTCTTAGACCCTTCTCTTCAAACAATCTTAACAGTGTGGGAGTCAAGATCCATTCATGGATCTCTTTGTTTCTTTTTCTCGGCACTTATAAGTTTAGACATCTGAATATAGTATTTATTTAAGGGTCAGTAATATTGAAACTAGTTCATGTGTAAAGTCAACAGAAAACATAGATCGATAGCTGTGTCAGTTATACTTTTACAAATTATCATGTTATATCAGGAGGGATGACATACTTGTAATACCCCAGATTGGTTTAATTGAGATAACATGTATATGCTACATGTTCATGTCATTGACAACATAGATTTATTACTGGAGTCAGAATTTTAAACTGTGTGGCCAGTAGCAGGGCTAAGTTGTTAGTATATCATCAGGAAAGTTTACATGTAATATATCAGAGAGTTGACATGATGTGCCTGTTGGGTAGTATATATGTATCTTTAAAGGGAAAAACAATTGATTTTTTGTTCTTATCTTATTATTTTTATTGCATATTTTCAAAGATAAAAATCTGTATTGCACTTGCATTCAAGTAAGCATAGCCTTTAATAAGTTAATTTAACAGGCGGGACTGACGCCATTGTTTGAAAATATGATATGTCACCTGTATGTCTGTTTGCTCATGGATGCATTGGAAGAATGCAAGTGAACAGGATCTTCCCATTGTTATGCAAACTTATTTTTGGAGGACCAATTTATATGTTTCCTTATTTATTTGCACTGCCAAAATTTGTCAATCAATCATCCATAAAGTTTCTAATGTAAAGCAATTTCGCTTATATAATTTATATGTTTCCTTATTTATTTGCACTGCCAAAATTGTCAATTCAATCATCCATAAAGTTTCTAATGTAAAGCAATTTCGCTTTATATGTATAAAAAAATCAGCAAAGCAGTGGCAAATGCATTATTCGGTTACATGTATGTCACAACATTTTCGAGGACCAATTTTATGGTCATGCCGAAAGAAAATAACAACACTTTCCTGAGTGTCTAGCACCGAAGCTGTGATGTGGCACCAGTATGAAGCAGTACTTGGCAAAGGCGACTACATCTTTGTCCTATCGGTGAAAGAACTTTCACTGGATTGGTGGAGCAGCAACCATGTAAATAAACAGATGGAGACAAATGCCTTGGTAAACCTTTGATAATCGTATTAAGCATGAAACCGCCTATTGACTCATTTTACGGATTGATCATATCGGCACTGCAACCTTGTGCTGTATGAGTAAGTTAACAGGCGGAATGATAGGCTTCACAGGACTCCCAGCTACTGCCACGCTTTACTCTATACATGCATGTACAGGCTCTGGGAAACACCAAGTGTCTCAACCAGTCTTTGTTCGGCAGGGTGCTATGAAATAGTCTGTCTGGATGCACTAGCTCTTTGACAGTGTGATTAAGCTTAACACATATATACTGTGCTTTACAAAATTCTCTTATTTCTAGGAAAAGTTATCTTTGGTTGAACAGATGTAAATGTACTGTGACATACAAAGTGCAAGCTGTTTCTAGGAAATGTTCTCTTTGGTTGAACAGATGTAAATGTACTGTGACATACAAAGTGCAAGCTGTTTCTAGGAAAAGTTATCTTTGGTTGAACAGATGTAAATGTACTGTGACATACAAAGTGCACACATTTCTAGGAAAAGTTATCTTTGGTTGAACAGATTTAATTGTACTGTGACATACAAAGTGCACGCGTTTCTAGGAAAAGTTCTCTTTGGTTGAACAGATGTAAATGTACTGTGACTTACAAAGTGCATGTGTTTCTAAGAAATGTTCACTGAGGTTGTAATCTGTGGATCTTTAATACTGTTCTTCTACAGTATAGATACCTGTATAAAGAAGTGACTGTCCAATATGAACTGTTTTTGTTGGATTATGGTCTCCAGGCTTGGTAAGAGACATTCTCTATACTGTGTAACAAGTACCATATTCTGCTCCAGCCTCCTTGGGGGTTTCCATTGGTTCTGTCATTGGTTTCAAATTGAACATTTAGTCCTACTGGGCTCTTGATGAATAAAATATAGGTGACTTATCCACCAATCTCCTACATATAGATTTAGGCGTGCTGTGGAAAGTTTGTAATGTTAATGTAGTTGAAATTGGCAGCTAACTGTTCTGTTGACCAAAATGAACAGATGGAATGGGGTCTGTCTCAGGTGTCTATGTTATGAATTTTTTGTATAATCCTCAAGGATTGTTTTTTAAGCTGTTGTTCAAAATCTCACTTATAATACGACAAGGGTGTTGTTATGAACTTGCGCAAATAAGCTCAAATTATAAGTCCGTATCTTTGAGAGAGCTTTATGTTACTCTGATGATCTCAAAGCTATTCAAGGGGCAACTTGAAGTATAAGCTGTTGTGATGTCTTTGCACTACTGTTTTACTGAACGTGTTATTGTGGCATGTATTATTTGCTGATTTTGGTACATGTATCTTTTCGTGTATATATTGTCTTTATTAGTGCAGATGTGTGTGGTTTTCTTCTTCCTTTATCTACTCTCTAGCTAAGGGCAGTTTGTTTGAAGAGTAGCAATGCTGTCTTACTTTACACTTTGGATGAACATTATGGAAACGCTTCACATCTTGGTAATGCAAGTGTCAATTATTTTTGGAATACACCACACAGGGGGTTAGCCAGAAATCAAAAGTAGGGTGTCCAAAATGGTCATTTTTATTCTCTTATCTTACAACTGGGTGTCCAATTTTACAGTTTTCCTATGTCCTGCATGTTAAAGTTTCTAAAAACAGGGTGTCCAAATGAGGCAATTGTTCACTTCAGGGTGTCCATTTGGATGGGTGTCTGCCTAAGCCCTTAACCACCGTCATATGAAATATGTGAAATACATGTACTCTCAAGGTTGGCGTAAAACACCATTCATTCAATCAACCTTCCTTTATCTGGTACATCATCGTAAAGCATAATATAAACTGTATTCAAATTTGACTTAAAACCTAATCAACAAGCTCTTTTTTCTACATTTAGTTATTCAATTTATATATTCATTCTTGTGTCTTATATATTAAATTGTTTACAATATATTTAAATAAATTTATATAATTTGTGAAACAAGTTGCCGCAGACATGAGTAGGTGTTACTGTAAGTTAATGGGATTTCAGCTTTAATATATTTAACCTGATATGTAAAATTAAGTTAATTCATATAATAAATGTTATACACCAGTATTGTTTATAAACAGACATCTGTTGCCTTCATACTGTAGACTTCATTCTGTAGACATTCATTAAGATCACATGTTAATTTAGCTTCGTTTGTGTTTATTATGAAAACAGAGGGTCTGTTTGTACAACACTCAGGGCTGATTCTGTTATATGGAAGTTTGCTAAGGGCTAATGCTATATATCAATTACCATGAAGGTCATGTATTTTCTCGTCAAACAGAAACAAATTTTTCAAGCAATTATATTCATGTGACATATGACCTGGAATCAATAGAGATTGATATACGGTACTATACTGTAAGTAGTGATTAATGGCTAGATAATACTTGTGGTTGATTAGAGGGAGCTTCCTGATGCCCTGGTGCTCGTACAGTAGAGCTCATGGGCAACATGTAGCTGATCGGTTTGTATTGCATCCTGTGCTTGTCCTGCCTTGACTTTGCTAGTTGCCAGAGGCATAGAGGTTGACGGTGGTTTTTCTTCTTGACCTTATGGACAACAAGTAGCCGAATCGTTTGTTTTGCATCATGTAGTTATCCTGTATCATGTACCTTGACTTTACTAGTTGCTACCTTGCCGGTGCTGTAGGGGTTGAAGGTGTTTCCCGTCACTCATTGCCATTGATCTGGCATGCTGTAACAAAAGTGAAATAACCTTAAAACCAACTGGATCCCCAATGGAGCAAACAAACCAACTGGTGAGTTCTCAGTAGTGTTAGACATACAGTATAATCATTTGTAAAATGATACAAGCACTACTTTTGTGATTACAAGTGACATGCAAATCAAGGTTTCATTACTTGTTTGCAAGACCAATGACTTTTTTTTTTACATTTGTTTGGCCTCACCATTTGCTACATGGTAAAAGTGGCAACCCCTTTTCCCATCACATGTTCAATGGGTCTACCTAGGTTGAATTGTTGGTTGTAAGACTGGAAGTTTAGAAGATTTAGCTTGGGAGAAGCTTTGAATTACTCAATTAAAATGTGCCATGGAGTGTCCAGTGCTTGTTTTTCAGTTCATTGCTGTTGAATAGTTTCATTGGGTATCTTTGAAGTGTTCTTGTCCACAGTATTAATCTTTGAATTTTCTACATTATATTGGAAACCCTTAGGAAATAGTTTTCCAAATCTTCCTTTCTTATTTTCCA
The DNA here is from genome assembly GCA_034783835.1 of Mopalia ciliata. Taxonomy (NCBI): domain Eukaryota; kingdom Metazoa; phylum Mollusca; class Polyplacophora; order Chitonida; family Mopaliidae; genus Mopalia; species Mopalia ciliata. Next base: position 4,434 of record JAVFBW010188255.1, read on the forward strand.
ATTTTCATTTCAGAGGCCAGTGACAGCATTCGTTTAGTGAAGCTCCACAATCATTTCAATTGTAGAGTTTACTGATAATAGAAGAGGACATTCAAGTCTTGAGTCTTTCTTGACGATGAAAGGTCACAGGGTCAGACATGTATATAAACCAATCAAAATCAATAGTTGGCTGAATGTCAAGTCTGGTGTATGGTGTGAAGACGGGGACCATTTCAATTCAACTCTGATTGTGTATTAATGAAGGCTGAACTGCTTTATCTCTTGTATACCTCCATTCTCTGGAACCAGTCTCTACAATTCTACTCTCCCAACTTCTTTTATTCCTCCAAGCCTTAAGCCTTAATTGACTTTTCTGCAATTTATCCCAGGTCTGCCTTTTCTTTGCCCTGATTTTTTTTTATATTTTTTTTTTTAGTATTGCGACTTACTGTCTGCTGCCTTTTTTCTGTAGTGTACTGATCTTGTCTGGCATTTTTTGGTCCTCTGGTAACGTTTTTAGGGAATCATAGTTGTTACGTATTGTTGCCGGAGACCATGATCAATGGGGAAAGATAGTGCTTCTGACGTAGTTACCAAAGGGCGGATATAAATCCTCCTGAGAATCGTCAGGCTGCCAGTTCCGTACTCTTAGATCTCTGACCCTATGTAACCACCAACTGCTTCTAATATCAGAATAATTCTAGCTGGAAATAAATTAAATGTACTATATAAAGTGTTATCTATTATTGAATAACTCGGAAATGGTTTTGTTTCTTTGCGACAATACCATAAAGTTAGCTAATAGTGAATCTAAAGTGAGTAAAAAATAGCCGAAATCACTTATAAGCTGTGTATGAATTTCCGAGTTGATCAGCTTAATCAGGGTATTTAGAGTAACAGCCACCATTTGAGAGCTGACACAGTTTTTCATGAATTGTAGTCTGTAAGTCCTTGGCTTTCTCTAGCAAGAAATCAATTCTAATTGCCAATAGCTTTTGTTGTGAATGGGTACCTAGAATCACAGAACCGTCGAGGAGACTTTGTTCACATTTCAAATTTACAGTCATATTTTAACAGATTTATTCTTTGTGAAAGCCTTGGCACTGTTTCATGAGAGCTCAATGAAATAAATCTCAAGTATTTATTGAAGAGAATCATTCAGAGGGGGGTCTAATGCTTTATTATTTTTGTGGAAACGGTGCTGAGGGGATTTTCTCTGATCAAACTGAACAGGACTTACTGGCGGTGATTTATTGGTCGTGCGGTCTTTGATGCCAAGCTGCTGTAGTCTTTAGCAAACAGACAACACCACTTAAATGCAAAGCTCTTGATAAATCTCGTCTGTAATTTGTGGGAACAAATTCTTTTCACAAGAAAAATCTCTTAACACAACTGCCTAAATTATCCATCGATCGTCTGTGTAACTTTTTTTAGCTCTTTTCGAGAGTTTGATATGAGATGATATTTTAATAGATGTAGGTCAACGGTAATCCATATTGGGAATAATTTCCATTGTAATAAACCAGCATTTCAGTGGTCTCCTTATGCCACATTGTAACAAGTTAAGTTTCAAAAGACTGGTACCTTTCTATCACTGGTGTTTATTAAAAAATATGTATAAAATCATTGATTTTATTTAATGGACATCCCTCTGCCAGTGTGATTAGGATTTAGAAATATAAGATGATGTATGTTCTAGATTTAATCACTGAGGGAAATTTCCAAAGGGTTGGGTTGTCAATTAAGTCGGCAAAATTTTGATAAATTATCTATGTATTTTTAGCCCAACAAAAATTTAGTTTTGAAAGTATTCAGCGGAAATTATTTGGCTTAATAGGGTTTAAATGGGAAAAGGAGAGTACATAAATCTATTGATAATTTGATACTTAGACTGACTAATGCAGTCAAATGCTTCTTATGGCAGTAGTGTGTTTCTCCGGGTACAGTCTATTGGTCACCATGCAGTTTCATCAGCCTGTGGCCGTGGCTCAGGTATAGCGAGTGCACTTCCTTAACTGAACCGGCCTCGATTTACCGTTCCAGTCCGCCTATCCACCATCAGGCATATGAGCGAGTCACATGTTGTGGCTCCAGCAATCGCGGGAGTGGTTTATAGGAGGTTTATACTAGCTTATGTCGCAGTGAGAACTAGTGAGAACTAGTTCCGATTAGTTCCAGTGGACCAATCGACGGCAACAAATCAGTCATAGCTATGACTGTGACATAAGCTCATCTGCGTCTCTGCTGTGTGTATCAGCGCATGTTTTACCTCCTATGTCCAGTTGCAACTGATCATAAGTAGTTGTAAGCAATCGAGTTGCGTATAGTCTTTGACGTGAGGGGTGTTTTGTGACATAAGCGCTCAGTTGTGTTCAATCGCTGTCAGTTCTATCGCATCGCAGTGTGACATAAGAAAAGCTTTATGGCAACATGAAGCCGAGCTGTTAAACCCCAATCAAACATTCAAACAATCAGTTTGTAACTGAATTTACATCTTCATTTAGCTTTTTCAATACATGGATTTTTTAAATTTCACTGTGAATAAGGAGTTCTTGACTATTGGTTTACTCATAGTAAGCCAATAGTCAAGGACTCTTTATTTAAACCGTCCATGTACTTTTGATTTCTGACTAAACCCCTGCAGGTTTTTCTTGCTACTTTAAAAGGTCAGTATTTTAATCATATACATATGGTCTTCACTAACACCTGGAGGAATATTAAATTTCTAATACAGAAAAAACAAAGTTTGTGTCAGTGTGGCTATAGTTACTGTTGGAGAATACTGCTACCGTATAAATGAAATTCATTAAAACATTGCATTACTTTACCACTTGAAGTCCATCAGTAAATCACCATTGCGCCGTTTTTATATTATGTTAAAGTTAACTCTAATCTATTTAATACCAATCTAGTGGCAACCTGTTAAACTGGATATCTGGTTTTTAATATCTAATACGCTGTCCCATTACAAACCAACATGCACTTACAGTGTTGGCTGTACATAGTGTCAGATTGGGTCCTATGCTATTAACCATTTCTTTAGTTACCCTATGTCACTGCAAGTATAAGCCAATCTAATTTATAAATGGATGGTTATCAGGGGCTTAGTCAGAAATCAAAATGGTCATTTTGCTTCACTTTTCATATAACTGGGAGTACAATTTTGACAGTTTTTCTATCTCCTGCATGTTAAAGTTTCTTAAAACAGGGTGTCCAAATGAGGCAATTGTTCACTTCAGAGCGTCCATATGGATGGTTGTCTGCCTAAGCCCTTCGTACGACCTAAACACCAATCAAACAAACAAACAAAAACTCTGTGAAATTTTAATCCGTGATTTACTTCTAAATATTCTGTGTGTAGTTTCATTTTTGTATATGTGGCTGCATGTGAGTCTGTGTTTTAGTCTTATTTTCAAACCGTTCTTTAAAAGCGTCCATTACTGTGTGTCTAATGGAGTTATTTGCTTTGAGTAATTTTGCATTAGTGAGACAATCTAGTCTTGGTTTATTTGTCAGAATATCGTAGCTGGGTGCTGCACGGGAAAGATGTTGGCTATGATGAATGGAGGGCGCTGTACGGTAGGACAATGGAGTACCACCGACGCAAGCAAGTCGTCCCTGGCCACACATTCATGAAAAGACTCCGAGAAAGGGCCAGTTCGACCAAGAGACATATTGCAGCGGCTCGGGCCAGTTTTGATCGCTGGTTGTGGGTGACGTCTGGAGAGACGGATTCCCGTGACGTTAAAGATATCCCCCCTGCCGAACTTGACAGATTACTCGTTGATTACTTCAGCGAAATTCGTAAACCGTCTGGTGAAGAGTACAGGCTGTGTTCTTTTGTTTGTCTCAGGTCAAATCTTCAAACATACCTTAAAGAAAATGGCTATACCATTCAAATCATAACGGACCCTATGTTTGCGAACAGTCAGGCTGCTTTCAAACATCGAGCAGCTGAACTGGAAAAACTTGCCACTCTTGAGTAGGTCTTCTAATACAAACAGTTAATCTTCATGACAGTTCAAACAGTTTTTTAAGAGTAAAAGTGGAGTTTTTCGGTTTTTTTCGTATCATTTGTGAATCCGTGATACTGTGATGTTACTCTTGAAGGTGAATTAATATGGACCTATAATACGGCTGGACCGTACATGCACTATTAAAATTACGCCTACACATCCATTGGCTGATCAAACACATAAAGAGACTATGCCAAACATATAGGACCATATGTTTTTTTTATACCACATTGCCTATGGATACATTGTGAATTTTTAGAAATCAAGACTTCTATCTTATACGTTCATTTGGATAAAATAAAAAAATTTCATGTCTTACTGAGCTTACATTAAGTCCAAAGCAATCGACAATGGAGAGAAAGAAATTTGGCCGTTTTGTTGGGATAATGGTAAAGCCTGAACTTCCTTACATTGGTACATTAATTGTGTATGTGTGTTTACATTGTCTGGAAACTAACATTAACAGTGAAGAAAAAAAGGATCCATGTTTTTCTGATCAAATTGTGACACAAACTTCACAAAATTTTGAGATTTTTATGCTAAATATATCTGATCAAATTCACATCAAGTTTTTAAAACAACCGATCGATTTTATTTTTCGTACTTCAAACCTTGCCTTGGAACAAACATATATGCTTAGTAAAGTTTTATTAGTATGCGAAATGACGCTCGAGTTCAATGAAGTGTCCTAAGAAAGAACTTATAAGAAACCACATATGCCCTAAAAAGACTGATCCGGTTAGTATTTAGAACTATTTAACATTCCCTGTTTGCCTATCAACTGATGGACTTCTCTGCTTTTATATTAGTGAAATTTTTGTGATCAAATGATGCCCAACTAAAAGTATTTATATCTCAAAAAGTAATCACACTGGCACAAGGATATCAATTAATCAAAACCGATGACTCTTCTCTTGTTCTAGACAAACTCCCAGAGACAAGTTCATAAAATTTTGTAAACTTGAGTTATATCTATTGTATCACTTTTGTCAAAACATTGGGGGAAAAGGAGCCTTTAAATAACGTCGCACACATTTATTTTGTTTTGGGCCTTACTAGAACAGGAACAAATCTCTACTGTTTGGTGTTGCCTGCTAAATGAGCCTTTTTTGGCATTATGAGAATCCCATTAAAAAAAGACATTGTTGATGTTTTAGTGTGTTTAGCTGTTTTGACGCTACATGAATATTGAAGAACCAATTTCTGTCCTGTCCAAGGATTGCCCTTCCGGCTTTCAAGGGAAATGAATACTGTTTGAAACAACAACAACACTTAAGGATTTAAGATTACCAAAATATATTACTTGGGTAAATTCATGAACAGTTTGTAATATTGATGCATGTAGTTTCAATACCTTTATATTTCTTAATATTGCTGATGAACAATTAAGCAAATTTATATATAAATATAAATTAATATTTAAAAATTTCAATTAGATTTAATAATAAGAGCCGTTTTGGATTTTGATACATGTAGTTTAAATACCCGTAAATTTCTTAATATTGCCGATGAACAATTAATCAAATTTATATATTTATGCATATTTAAAATATTTAAAATTTTCAGTTAGATGGGAAAAGAATGATAAACTTTGAATCATTGTTTTTGAGCTCCCTGGTCACGATTCAGTTGTTAGCATGCCAGACTAATGTTACTCCTCGGATTTAATGTTAACTGTTTAAAATCCACTTGTCGACCTCCAGTGTATCACATGACTCTAGTAAATCAGTCTACATGGTTTTAATGAGGCTGTCGATATGTTTTTCACCTTATTTATTTAAGTAAGGTTAAGTTACATGAGGACAATTCATCATCACACACTGTATAAGGGATATACCATTGAGTGCGACATTAAACCACAATCAAACAAATCTCATAGTTGCCCTGGTGTTCGCAGAACTAAAGGGTAACGGGAAGCAGATTTGTTTGTGATGTTCTGTATTTCTGTCCGTCGTCATATAAGTGAAATACCC
>JAVFBW010188265.1:0-10400 GCA_034783835.1 Mopalia ciliata
ACGTTAGGCCTACTGTGAAAGCCTAGCCAGCTAGTCTATTAACAAGCTACAGCTAGGCCTAAGTGGAGAAAATCGTCTGTCCTTGTATACTGTATCCCAGGTGGACCACACATTTAAAAGAACCACAGTCGGTTAAGACTCGATTTTGTATTAGTAGGTAAACAAAACACTCAAATGTGCAACTTGCATTTACTTTATTAGGATCTGTTGAAAATTACATTTGGCATTAAACAATTTATAACCCATTCAAATGTGAAACCTGAGATACAGTATACTGTATCCCAGGTGAAACTAGCATTTACTTTATTATGGACCAAATGTGCTTCTTTCACTTTCTAGGTAAGACACGACTTGAAATGTGGATTTCACATTGTCTGAAAATTAAATTTATGAATCATGATTAACATTACAATACAGTCAAGCGATCAGCTTAAATAATAGTATTTTATTTAATAGTTAAACAATTTACAGCTAGTCTTTTACTGTCTACCAAAATCCTGTCTGTACTTTGAACTCTTGTTGTAACTTTTGTAGTCTGGAAATAAAATTATTTTGGACTATTTAACAGCGTAACCCATTCAAAAACTTGATGAGAATCAAAGATAACTTTCTGTTATTTTATTTTAGAAGAGTAAAAGTTTTGATTCGCCATTTACCGTTTGCCTGTTTACCAGGATCTGCATGGAACCATCTTCGTTGTACAGATACACATATTGAATAACACCAGTGTCCTCATCGCGCATGTCACAGATTTTCGTCCCGACATCTTGAAGGAAAAACAAAAAAAAGTATGATAAGTTTTCTTATAACAATTATATAATGTCTGAAGTCTATTGGCTGATTAGGGACGAAGTTACCCAGAGTTCCACACAACTAAAAAGACATTTGTCTGAAATGTGACGTCACCGTTTCTTGCTGGTCTACAATGTCGTGGACTTTACTATACGACAGTTACATACTTCTAGTTAATAAACTTTGATAATGTATACGGTTTCAGTCACTACCGCCAGTCTGCTCAAAGCACTGAGCTGATACAGCCAGTCAAAACAGCACAATGTGGTGATAACATGTATATATTTATTGAATATTACCCTAATATTATTCGGGAAAAGTGATATGCCATAGGCAGGCCCACCATACAGGAGTTAGCGAATCTGCTCTGGCAGGATTTTTAAACCAAACCATACACTCAGAGTACCACTTGTTCCCAACTGCTGATAACCGCCAGTCTCACCTTATTTTTCGGAAGTTTTCCCCGTAAATTAATAATATCCAGAGCTTATCCGATCTTCAAAACAATAATTTTTTGTATCACTTACTTGCTTCTTCAATGTTGTCCACGAATATAAAATCCAGGGGCATGCACTGATCCTGACATTCGTCGTAAGTTAATGGCCCAGAGTTAAACATCCAACATTGTACACATGATTTCAGACTCTCACAGCGAGCAGGGCAAGTCTTGAAATAAATAAAACCCAATTATCTCCTAGTGTTGTGATATTTTGTCTTTACTTCCCATTAACAGCTTTAGGCTAATCTGTGGAGGATAACCCTTTGGACGTCATGTCCAGGGGCCCGTTCCACAAAGCATTTTCTGACTTAATTTGTCATCTTTTTTTTAGGAAATGTTTTTATAATATAAAATTTGCCAATCTATATACAGCAAAAGCCGAACATTTTGTATGGGAAAATATAGTTGATTGACTGTTGGTTATTTTTAGAATGTCATACATTCAGTCATCGCCCATCGCCTGTGGAAAAAGTTTATTCCTGCTGCCGCCATTTTACTACATCTGCATAAATGACGTAGAAGACAAGCCCGTTTTCTTCTACGTCATTTGTATGCAGTCTTTTGTTTTATTAATTACCTTCCACTGCAGGACAATTTTCAACACTTTTCAATTTAATATTATGCCATATTATATATTTTTCAAATGTAGAGAAAGAAGAATGGATGTCTCTTTTGTACCTTTATATATATTTAGGTTATAGGCCCCTATATATATATATATATGTGTGCGCCTATATTAATCACCTTGAATCAAACTGGCACACTATAATCAATTGTGTTTCTGTACGAAATGCGTAGGTAAAGAAAGGCAATACGGATAGAACAACTTACCGGGCAGTCCTCACAAGTCGGCCCTTCCCACACCCCATCACACTGACACTGGCCGCTAGTACACATTCCGTGTCCGTTACACAACGTCTGAAAAACGTTATACCGCATGATGACAACATTTAAAAATGATTGGAACACTTTTAACATTATATAATAAGGCACGTGTGGCTGGCTTTTTGAAGCGGATTAATTGAAAACGCAAAAGGTTGAATAAAATATAATATGTTTTTCATATGTTTATGGTAATGGCGTCTTGGAAACAATTTAGTTTCAGCACTTTTGTGTACCTTTGTCAATAACATACTGCATTACAAGAAGTCTATCAAGCAGAATTATGAAACCAGACATTACCCAGTCTCATAGGTATTGCGACAAGGCCTGCGTTGATCGTGAAAAAGCGCCCTCTAGTGGGAAATAGAGAAACCTCGAAGAACAGGAATTGAATGTGAAATCATGCGCTCAATTATAATACATATAGGTCGTTGCAAAAGCTTGTTGGCTTGCGATGTTTACCCCATGACTTCATTGTAATATTCTGCAATCTGTTTTCAGATTTTCTATCTCCACAGCTTGGCAAAGATTATATTCTAACCATAAGGCGTCAGTAGGTTCTAACATTCAACTGCGAGAAACACACGAAATCCCCAATTTCTTTAGCAATGAGTCATATGGCAGTCTCAAAGTCACAATGCCGTTTAGATTGGGTAATGGCTGGTTTCATATTTCTGCTTGATAGATTTCTGGTATTATATAGGCCTATCTGCCTTGATCTGGAACGTTGGAATGACAGAGAAAAGGTGCTAACATGAAAGGTTTCGTACGAATTCTATATTGGGATAATACAGTCGAGTAAAGATCTTTCTGTCTATTAGCAAGAAGGCTAACATAGGGGTTTAGCAGCAGATGTCATCCAACAAAATGGCTGTCTATGTTCGAATCTTTGCGAAGAGAAGCGAACGGTACTTAAAACTCACCATGACCTAGAGGGAAAACCCGTGATGCTTAAACTTTGAAACAGTTTTAATGGATATTTAGAAGTGGGATAACATAATTATACAATTTCTGGATAACCACTTCTGGTTTTTCCTGATGTCGATACAGTCATGTGTATTGAACGTTGTCTTCTATCACAAAAAGCAGTTGTTTTCCAGAAATTGCATAATTATGTTTTATAAGGGTTTATTTGTTGATTTATGAAGTGTAGATTTTCTGACTGGATTTGTGTCACTACCAATGAAGCGTGATGGAGAGATTCGATGTTTCTCGGGTGATTCAGGGAATAAACCTATATAGGGTTAAAAGGTTGGAGGTTTAAGGTACACTTGAAGAGATTGATATTACAGCTGTTTCCAAATATCTTCAAAGATTTTTGAAACGTTTGGCAGACTTCGATCAGGGAACGAACCGCAGATATCAACCATTTAGGCGAAACTATGACATAAATCGTCACGCTCATAGACGGACCTTGCTTTATTTGCTCTTCACCTGATCGGTTGAGCCAGACTATGTACAGTGCCAAATGCTCACACAAGATGACCCATCCCCATGAGTACCAGATTGTGTGTTGACAACAGAACACTACGCGAAGTAAGAGTGAAGGATGCATATCTTTAAGCAAGAATTGATGAGTGATTAGATGGAATATTACATTGGCTGCGTTTCCCTCTTTGTCGATCCCCGGGTACGTTATATAACATGTGTTCCACCTCTTCCGTCAATCATCCGATATGTTGCATATAATCTCTGTCCCCAGCGTCTTCCATTTGTGCAGATTTATCCCATATCACTGATAGGCTGTCAGACTGCAGTTATTTACTCGATAAACCGTTTGTTTAAGTTTTGATTTTATAGACTTGACACATACTGATTTGTTTTTATTAAGGGCATATATGCATAGCAAGCACTTACCTCGTTCTGAGTTACACATGCCCCGACATCTGACTGGTTTACTTCACAAGACACGCCCACATAGTCTGACAAACACCGACATTGTCCACAAACACACTGACCTCGTGAAGGGCCTAACATAAACCAATAGATAAAAGCCAATATGAGTTGCAAAGAGTTTGTTTTTTTTATCAACTATGGGGAATCTGAAAAAAATTGTCTTTGGGAATCCTTAGAGTCCTTACAGTCTCAGAAATAAAGATAAAAATTCATTAGAACAGACGATGATTCTATATGAAACCATTACACCAACAACGATTGGTTGTTTTGGGTGAAAAGGGGGATACACTGGATGCAGTTGATGTAAAGGGACAAAAGGGGTTCCACACATGACCCCAAGGGTTCCACCAGAGCCAAAAGCTAAAGAACCTTAAACAGTTCTATTAGAACCAGTCCTCTTTGTGCGACTGTTTGAAGAACCCCACAGGAAAGACAGAATGTTCTGACTAGAATCTCATAAGGCCCAATGACATAGCGGAATGATTGAACTGATCGAGATGGTTCTAATAGTTAGTTACACAGTTTATATTTTCCACAGTTGAAAACAAACTATTCACGGTTAGTTCGTTGCAATGGTAACCATCTAAATGCCAATATTTTAATAGTTAACTAATTAGCTGCCTACTCTCTTAGAAATAATGGTTCTTTGGGGGTTCTTTAAAAGACGGATCCATCTGTATAGAACCATAAAGGCAAGAACAGTTCGTTAGAAAATATCGAATCCAACTATTACGACAAAAACGGTTCTTTCATATAATAAGAAAAGGACAAATAGGCCTACTTGGGACAGATGCTGTTAGGGTTCCATACAGAACCATAAAGGGTTCCACCAGAGCCATGACTAAGGACTTTAAAGGGTTGCCGAGAGTGTACATATCGCTTTAAGCTAACTCTGTGATAATTAGAGTCTAGACAAGCCTAATTGGCAATCCTACATTTTAATCGAACGATTTTAGACCAACATGCTATTTGTGATTAGGTTCCCAATGTCTAGTTAGAGTTTCTCAATATCAGTTAATATTTTTAAAGAATACGTTAAACAACTATGCAACAACATTGAAAATAAAAGTTAAATTTGACAACACTTTGAACATATAGGCTTACTTACCGCCACATAACTCGCCATTGTACTGAGGACAAGACATATCGTCACATTCACAAAACTGGCCAGAATATTGGGCAACCTGTTCAATGACAGCATTCAGACATATTTACCAATACTGCCTAGTAGACCATGACTATATAGGCCAATTATCTATAGTATAGACATCATCTACACACGTGTATCGTATTTTACAGGGAAACTGAGGCATTGTTCATAAATATATGCCCATAACAAGATACGGATTTCACGGAACAGGAAACAAAGTTCGTCGCACCCTTTTACCTTTTTTCTGGGAATGAAAAAGGTTTAGCTCAACACAAGGGGAACCGTGGTCCTGCAGCGTCGACAGCCGTATTGCTGACACCCTATAAGGAACGTCAGCCAGACAGATCTTTTCGATTAGGCGACTCTTTTATACCGGGATATAGTGGATAGGCAATTATTTGGTAGTACAAGCTGATTTTTGTGTAGCAAGGGTTGGATGTTGTTGTAAAACGAATGTGATTCGCATGCGTGGCAAATGGTATTTGAAAGGCGATACCGCGAGGAAAATAAATCCAGCAGGTTGGTTTGGAAAAGTCTTTTGGATTTAAGAGGTGATGTGTGTTTTCAATTGGTGTTTCGCCAGGCACCATGAGAAACACGTATGCGTGTCAATCCAACAAAACGAGGTAACGGCGGATTTTGAGTTGAGAAACGGAAAGGAGTGAAGAAAAAAGTGGTGTACATCTCTTTTACGTAACGAAAGAAGCCAACAAGGAAGGTAGTGGGAAAAATAAAATATTGTCATTGGAATTAGCTTCATTTGAATGAACTTACTTGTACAGAACTTATGGGACGGTATTAGGAAATGACCTCTAGATGACCTTAAAGGAATCTGTGTTAATGGTATTGTTAACTTAAGAAGCGAAGCCAAACATTTAATAGGCCGTATAATTTGCTATCAAAAAATGCTAATTTCGTATTTTTGCGATTTTTTTTTACAATTCTTATCACTTTCCAAAGTTAGCTAATCCATTAGGCCTACATTGTAAACATAATATGGGGCAGACATTTAAACAATGGCTGCTGGATGTGTGTGTTGCTTAACCACATTGTTGCGCATGTCTGGGTGAGTTACCATAATAAAAGACACAAGGCTACTTAACGTATTGCTCAGTGCACATGACCCCTTGACCCCTTGTACAAAAAAGCAACCATACATTTCGCGCCCTTTTTCTGAAGAACCATTGGGTCGCTCATGGCGGCGTGGACAAATATGTTTGAAAGTACATGTATCAGCTTTTAAAGTTAATTTTGCTGTTGTATTTTGTATGGAAGTTTCGAATAAGTTAATCTCTGAATGAATGTTTTTCATGCACTTGTTATGTATTTGCACCATTGTAAAAAAGTTGTATATAGCGTTGATGTAGTCTGTAATTGGGTCAAGGCCCGTTGACTATGTATGAAATAAATTAATAAATAAATAAAATGAAGCATTTAAATGCTCACAAATACCTACTCATTTACTAAACCTATACTTGCTAATTATATGGTCTGTCCCTTTAAAATAACATGTTATCAAAAAGTATAAAAGAGGGAAGATATCGGGGTGGAAGTGAGAGAAATATTTTTATATAGCTGAGAATCGATATAAAAGCAAACAGAAAGATTAGTTTTGAAACCTATGACTTTTTCTTTTGGCAAGAATTTTAAAAGAGCACCTAAAGTATATTGGACTCACTGTCGGAGTTTGTTATAACCCAAAGCTCGTAAATATAGTAAGAAATCAGAGAGAATAAAAATACACTCACATCTGTGTTTGAGATTTGTGAACACTTGCAATGTCCACAGATGCATTCTCCGCGCCCGGAACACTCCGTCTCCCTGTGGACAACAAACAAAACTATACATTATAAAATTGAAAAGTTAACGAGGTCTGGTATTAAATTTTATATGATTGTAAGCCCCCTGGAGCTTGCGAGGAGCTTTAACGGTTCTTTGTACGGTCCAAACAAACCTGTCATAGCCAGAGGGCCCAGGGCATCGTTTCGTAAAACGTGTAGTAGATTTAAAGGCGATACCGTTCAATTGGTTAGATTTTAACATTTTGTAACCATCAAGTACCATCTAGCCTTTTAACACAGACTGGGAACTTTGGGATAAACCCGCACCATTACTGTCTAAAAAGGAAGTGACGACAGTTCCCTCCCTTTACAATAAGCCAAAAGTGCATAAACATTTGAAAATGTGTCATGTAGGTCAACATAAAATTGAACATTTAAAAATGATTAAACTTGTTAGAATCTTTACAATTTGTTTGTTTGTTTGATTTGGGTGACTGGTATCTTTTAAAAGGCAATTGGATCGATGTACAGCTGAATGACATCAACGCATAGTCCAGGTGTATTTATAGAGTTGTAATTTGTCTTGTTACCACCGCACAAAATACGCTGAATTAACGGATATGGCTACATGTAGACATTCAAAATGGCACTAGGTGTATGACCAAGCGGGCTGTATGCAAGGCATGGAGGTAAGACAGAAACGGTTTTAATGAAATGATATTTTAAGTCAAATTGGACTTACCCATCAAGTGATGTACACTGAGCCGCATATTCAGACTTCCTACACGCACATCTTTCCCCATTGTAACCTGGGTAGCAATGACATAATCCACACAGGGTCTCGCCATTGTCATGACAGTATTCAGACGAATCCTTTGTAACATTGAACATTTTATTACTGTTGAAGACATCTGTGGTATTGAGATTTACTCCGATACAAACTAGATATTTATTTGCTCGCGGGAACATTGACTAGGATTACGCACAAACTGATAATATAGGGCCTTCTATTACACCGTGCTGTTTGGAGTTTATGAAAGGCCGCTGTGTCAATCACCCAACAAAAAGACTATATAGTCAGTTAAAATTACATTCTAAAATAAAATCAATTCTACTCCCTACATCGAGACATTGACTCTAAGATACACCACGGCCATTTTTCTTTGCACTTCATTTACGTTCTGGGTTGTGGGTCGCCCCAAACATTGTCGGTAATTAATGTACAATGGCCTGGCATAGCCTACGAGAGTTGTCTTAGTCTCGTCCACTATGGAAACTCTCGCGAGAATACGATTGTTAAACATATTCTTTGGCGATCTTGTTTTACTCAGAGCAGACACCTATTCACGAATGAACTAGATCAGCCAATCAGGAGACGGTTGATAAACTAAAGTCCGACAGACTGTTCATGGTAATTCATGACTTTAAATAATCTCTGGAACTAATTGGAAGTGCTGTAATTCACTAGTGAAGTTGTTGCTCCATACAAAATATGTTATTATCTAGAGTGTTGAGTCAACTAATTAAAGACTTATTCAACCCAGTTGATGAATAAAGATTGCTGCTCAAATTTTAACTGTCTGATTTGCTAGCCAGATCGGCCAACGTGTATCATACAAATGCTTATTTTTATTGTAACAATTAGAGTATGTTTATTATTTACACGTACCGATGAAGCCCAGACACTGTAGAACTCACATCCACATGTACACCTGTCCTTCAGGTCGATTCGAACCCTACCGGGTACATTGGAGGCTTTCAGGACAAACCTATATTGGTATATTAGCAAATACATAATTAACAATGTTTCTTACTATGTATCATATTAAAGAGATCCCTGTGAATACATGTCCATACAGGTACATACCGTCACTGTTATAACAACACACAAAATGGTTCAAAGCTATAAAAAAAATGCCAAAATATTTAAATGACAGCGATGAATTCGCGCTATCCACTGACATCCAACTAGATGCGAAAAGGTATCTTACTGAATTGTTTATAGTCAATAGAGAAACGATGTCCAGCCATTCGAAAATGTTAGAAATAAGGCCTATCACTGAATAAAGCAAATAATATTGAATCCGTCTGGCCCATGACCTCGCAAAAACAATGTTTCAAGTTTGTTGAATACTTTGATATCCATAAAGGTTGTTTGAAGAACTATAAACTATTCCAGAATTTGCAAAAGCATCCAATTGGTAGGAAAAGTTAAAACGTTTTTTTTACCTGTTAACAGCATCGGACTGGCACGAAGTCACGTTTATAGTCACAACAAACTCCACCTGCATTCAATAACATTGGGAAAATGTTAACAATAAACTTTACCTGGTATTTCATGCTGAACTTGATATTACTCTTACACACTGCACCATAATTGAGAGTATCTTGTAACTTTATTTCAGTGGGAAGCATTATGAGTAATGCTCACAGCTCCCATGGCAATAAAGCTTATTATTAAAAAAAATAATAATAATAAAAAAAACTCTTACACGCTAAGGTAGGGCTAATTCCTTATCTCAACCTATGGTGGCGGTTGAAATTGATTTGCAGCTATTGCCGGCCTCTTCAAACATATATCTGTTTCTGATATTTTCTTTTGGAAACCAATTACTTAAAAATGTAACTCCTACTTTATTTCCTGACGTTTAAATAAAGTTTTATTGGAATTTCTCAACCGAGAAACGTTATTCGCGGACCTACCTTCCTGCTCTAAGGTAAGACTTCACAATATTTTGTAAACAACAACACGTGTTTGCGCGTTGAGGTAAAATGTCTATATTTTGGTTTTGGTTCTGTTGCTTTTACAGACTGGCCTTTACAGATCAATAAACACCGTACGCCTTTATGATCTTTTTTTGGTGTAACCGCGTGAATAAATATTTAAAAAACATCCATGTGACAAGTTATATGCCAATACACCCAGCGGAGGACCCAGTCTTAATTTTACCAATAAAGATGCTAGCCATTCAAAAAGTTATTGGTCTTATTCTGGCACACGATTGTATAAGTGAAATAACGTTAACTACAATGTTAAATCCAAATTAAAGACAATAAAACCAATTTGTATTATTTTTGAAGCAGGTTTGGTTATGGTCTGTTCAATTAATACTGTCTAATACTATACTATTCCACAAAGCAATTGTTATATGAAGTTTTAAGACATCGACTTTTACCAAACAATTGATGTTGAATTTATTAAGTGTGTAAAGGCTCACTACACTCTCTCCCCACATAGAAGCTGAACCTCCAAATTGGAAATCCAATCTCTACATTTCTGACAAATTGACAAGATGGCTCGGTTATCTTTCATAGCACGCGTAATTCTATAAATAAGTAAAACTTTTTGTGTGTAATACAATACTTTAATTTCCATTTTCATAATCTTATCGTAACTCTG
>JAVFBW010188276.1:0-10400 GCA_034783835.1 Mopalia ciliata
GTCCTTCGAGGTTTCTCTATGTCTCGCTAGGGGGCACTTTTTCAACAATCAGCGCTGGTCTAGTCACAAACTGGAAAATGGCTGGTTTCATACTTCTACTCGATAGACTTCCGAAAATAGTAATCAGACCATTCTATCCGACGACGAGAAAATTTGAATCTAGTTATACAGCTGACGTCTTTGTCAATGAGCTGACTGGCGGATACAGTAATATAAAATGCAAAAATGTGTTGTCTACCTCTCGCTAACAGTGAACGGATGGAACCGCTAATACATTATTTTCTCTGTTAAATTGGTAATAAGATGATGTTAGTTGCGTGTCGAGTCTTCTCGCAGTTCACATTTTCCTGAAAACAGTACCGGTACTACAACGACAAGAATGTTTAAGATACAAAAGCTATTAAAATTCCCGAGCATTTACGACCGAAGGTAAACAAGAACGCTTACGATTAGTGTGTGGTATGTCAGGACATTCTCTTGATTTTGTCAAATCCACGGTAAAAAATATGGTATATTGTACGGTGAACATTACATGGTGCCAATTAAAAACGGTCTATTTCCGTGCTATCAATAGGGAAGACACTGTATTGAATAAAAACGTGGCGTATGGAAAAACGAAAGGCGTAAAACGTGAGATCAAAATAGTAAGCGTTATGCCTTTATGAGTTAGCACCACTTGTCTCCCTTTAACCGTGTTGTTCTGTATATATATATATATTAAAAAAAAGTTTGATGATGCTCCGCAGGTTTCACAAAAATTAAAACAAAATAAAGAAGAATTAGTAAATGTGTCTGTATTTGTAGTCGTTTCTCACAAAAAATTTTAAGGTTTATACTTTACACGTCATAAAATTTCTGTCCTGTAATGCTTCAAGATAAAACTATATGACCGTATCCATTTAATAACTGAAATTATAATAGATTCACCTCTCTGTACGTAATTACCTCCCTTTGTTTATTACCACGAAAGGGAGAATATGAACTAGAAGAGTGTTTACCTACATGTCGACTGCAGTCAGAGGGTCTCGCACCAGAGTTTTTATATAATTTTCAGCAAAAATGTGGATTGGATGAATAATTTTTTTTCTTTGCAGTTTGTTGGGGCTTTTCGGTGCAAGCTGTTCACATTTAGGGAATTGCCATAATTAAATTGAATCTAAATTCCCTACATGGTGACTTTGTTTGGAATACTGGTTTTGGATAAAGACACGAATGTTTCTTACTACGTTTTGGAAAGAAACGTCACATAGTGAAATAATTCTCATGTTGATGCTGAATCTACATTTCTTGACACGTTTTCTCATTTATATAGACTATAGGATTCCCCTGGACCCTCGTCTACTGGGCTATGACTTCGACTCTTATAACCACTTCAGGACACTGATAATTTGACGTAAGTCACTCTTTCAGGGCTTGATATTGATTTGGCTCTTCAAAGCATTAAAATCAATGAATTGAAAATGTACTTGAATTAACTTGTAGATATTTCATTCGACATGGGATAACACCGGCGACTAGAAAAAACTCGACACCCAGCCACGATTATTTCACTTATACAATAAGCAAAAACAAATTTCAAAACTATACAATAAGCAAAATAATAAATAAAGAATAAAAAAAAAATTAATAAAATAGAAAATAATAAATAACACATTCAGAATTATAGGGAAAAAATATACATTTTAAATTGCAAAAATGGTTGATAACGGGCTTATTTGTCACAGTGCCGGTAAGTCAGCAACATTATAAAAAAGCATTTGGTAAATAATATTTGACTGAAAAAGGCTTTTCAGTTAAGCAACATCGTCACATAACGAGTCTAAAATGTAAATCTTATCTACTTGTATTCATGAAAGGATAACTTGAAACATGCACTTGTCCAGCACATCCTTTTCTGTCTATTTAAATATTGATATCAATGTTAATTCTCACACCTTCTATACAAATTCATTCACAAACAAATAACTCACAATCGTACTTCAGTGTGATCTTTTCCGCCGCAAAGTTGTGTCAAAAACGATTTCTCAACTAACACATGCTAGTTGTTGTTTTAACTGCGAATTGGTCTATCACAAAATTAAACGACTATATAAAAGCTTAACCCTACCTACTCTTTCTTAAATATTCCTTAACCTAATCCTAAAACTACTCCTAACTAACGCTAACTATCGGCCCTGTGACTAAAGGTAACCCTTTTACTATGAAACATTACAGCTAGTTACAATCGAGTTGAAACAAAAAGTATCAGCAAATGACCTCAAAAGGAAGACAGTTGTCTGATTATTTGATGACGAACTTAAGGTCGTCAGGCGCTGTTGTGAAGACACAAACTCGACCATCACGATCTTCTTTCTACTGGGAACTCGACATATGAGCTATGAGAGGCAAACCTTAGCGATAGAGCTACGGGGCCGGTTGCTCGAAGCCCTATTAAATTTAATCCTCTATTAGATGACGTCACGCCATGTTGTAGCTCGATCTCTAACCCGGTATTAGCGATTTAATCTGGTGTTAGCGGCTAATACTCTTTCGAGCAACTCAGCCCGGGAGAACACACGAGCTATGGTACACCATGCAGGATCCGAAGCTGTACGGACACGGGGAATCCGAGTTATTGGACTACAAGAAACTGAGCTATTGGAAATTGGTAGTCGTGTGAGCATTGGGGACAATAGCCGAGCAGTATTCTAAGCTCTGTTGTACCTTTCCGAAACTACGAGTACCGGCTTTGTTATTGATGTAAACAAACACTGTCTAACTAAGTTGGGTCGTGGTGGCCGTTAATATAAGCAATGAACGAGAACAAAAAGTTAAACAATTTAGTAATTTTTTTACTATATGGTAAATCTGACATGTAAGACGGAATGTGAATTTTTACTTATCAATATAGGTTTATACTAAACCGATGCCAAGCGCTATATCTAACCCTTGTCTAACCTTGCCCATTCATACCGTAACCTAAAACGTAAACCTAACACAAAAGTCTCGCACTGATAGTTCATTAATTGAGATATATAAATGTTAGTCAGCTTGCCTTTGAAAAGCTGAAAACATAAACATAAAAATACCCAGAACAGACTAACAAACAAAGAAGGAAGTTACAAACAAGCCAAAATAATGTTTGAAACAAGAGCAGTATCAGCCTTCCCTTCCCCAAAACAACAGAAAGCAAATCACGACTTTTGCCGTAAAACCTGACATATTTGTTAGCTGTTTTACTCGTATAAATCTTGAGAGTCATTGTAATGCCATCACCCGCCGGATATTTCCTGGACGGGTTAAAAGTCAAGCCCAAAAGGATCGACACGCAATAGGAACTGGGCAACGGGTCGATAAGATAGTCCACTTTCTGTAGCAAAAGCCTTTAAAATTGCTGGAAAGAGAAATATCCTCAGACCTCATCCACTAATGTTACCGGGTTTGATGTAACTTTTAGCATACAAGATTCCGGTTCATTCTTTGGCGTAACATTATCAATTTGTAAGCGAAAAGTTCGTCGCTCGAACGGAAATGTTCTTGCTGCGGTCGTTCTGCTTCTATTGAAGATCTCGATTTGTCTTTCGTGTATCGAGACCTTCGGTGGACGATAATTGACCGAAATTTCCGTTCCATGTCAAAAGGAAATTGGAGCAATCCTTGGAAGCAGAACTTTAAGTGAGATAAGTCGAGGACTCTAGTTCCGGAGAGGGCGATTTGGCCAAGCAGTTACGCCAGGACAAGTCAACTGTAACCTTTAAGGTCATCACAGAATTAAAAGAAGTTATTTTCTGCCCAGATATATAGTTTTTTCGCCGAAGTAACGATCTGGTTACATGTCGCGAAAACCAACTAATCGACAGAGAATATATAGTTTGAGTACAAATGTTTACTAGTTTTTACCGCTCCTCATTACCTGTTTTTCTAACCGGGTTTCTACAGTTCTTTCAATAAACAAACAAACAAACACATATAAGGAGGTTCGCCCTTCGGGGAACATCTTTGTAAATTCTGTGGCCGTCGTTTTCATCTATGAGATTATTTATCGGACTTTTAAGTCATTTATCAGCTGTGTTGTAAACATAATAAAATCATATTAAATCTCTGAGGCTGATTTCCAATTCAAAACAGGTTTAGTATGGCATATTATTCAATAGGGAAAGGCGTGGCGAAGAGCAGCTTTATCCTTTAGGCTTGACACGTATTTTCGTTTCATAACTTCAAATAATTGATGAGTTATTACGATAGGCCCGTGACCTAAGAGATTCATATAACTTCACAAAATAACCGGTATTGCTCTTTGGACAATGTGACAAACGCTTCTTGTGCAATCTGGTATGAGTTGAATTATCAGTTTACCACACTATAGGATTGCCAATTCATGCCAAGTGTATTCCCAACCTTAGCCTTATAACCTTAACAGCCAGGACCATTTTTTTTGTAGCTGACCAAGAATAGAAACATTAAACACAAGGGTCAAATGGCCATCTTAAGTTAAGACATAAAGTTCATAAAGCTTACATTTTCAGATATAATACACTTTATTAAACTTAATTATATAAAATAGCCTTTGGTAATGCAACTTACAGAGCATAACAAGAAGAGTTGCCAAAAATAAATTAACACAACATATATTTAATTATTTGAGTTCTTAAAAAATATGCGAGGAGGTAAAAAATCATAACTGTTTTTACAAACGCAATTGCTCTAACTAATTATACTTTAAAATGTGAAGATATTTTTATTAAGTGAGGTTTTTAAAACAGTTATGTCACGATTGTTAATGGGGATGTGAGTGGATTTTTTCCTGTATATATTTTATGCGGTCTCAAAATGTTTTAATCAACAGTAACTTCAATCGAGCGAACACAGAATCTTATACGAGAGACAAAAAAGGATAAACATAATAGTTCAAATATCGCATTGCAGTAGTACAAAATGCAACATAAAAAAACGATCATAGATAACTCTTGTTAATTTATAACTTATTTTAAAAAATTTATTTATATATCTTTTTAAATTTATTTCTTTATTTATTTATTTAAATATAATTGCATATAGCCGTACTTGTACTGTATATAATACTTTGAATTTACTGCAACCGTAAACAAGAGTTATGTCACGAGTGTTATAGGAGGTGAGTGTATTTTATCCTGGGTATATTTCATGTTTTCAAAAATATTTTAAACAGCAGTAACTTCCATCAAGAGAAGCCAACATTTTAGATGAGGTCAAAAAAGGATAAAACATTTTGACACCCAAGCTTATTACAATCGAACTTGAAAAGTTTAAAAGTCTCCGCGGTTACAGCATTCAATAATTCAACATCAGAATCAACAATGATAAGTTAATCTTGTTTATATACTGACTGTTCTATTTGGGTGCCCGGCCATGGAAAATTAAATATATTTAATTATTTATTATATCATTCGCCACGAATTGTATTTTATTGGATTAAATAAAAATCAATAGTGCTATTTTAGGAAAGTGGTGATTTTTTTTATATATGATAATGTTTTCAAAGGGATACAGCAAATAGGGCTATAAAGCGAATTTTACACTCATTGCAGTGCTTATGTTTATATTTAAGAAACACGCAGATTTGATTTTTTTTTAAATTCTCGGTACTCACGTCAATGCCAATAACCACAGAGGGCCGTTCATTTGATTCCATGTCTTGTTTGCCTACATACGGCTGACTTATCTTGTAAGCGGCGACTCTGTACTTTAGCTGTCGCCTGGGTGGCCAGGTGCGCGCGAAAGTTTGCAGCCCAAGTATATTAATGATATATTTTTAAAAAAAATATGTATATGTATGATAAACACCATTTTGATTACTCAACTAAATTTGCACTTCTGATTTCGTAGAACTGAATTTAATCATTTTTTTTTATCATTATACGGTCTGTCATACATGTATATACAATGTGGTGAATCAATGAAATGAAATGAAATAAATAGCCTATAATTCAAAAGGTAACTCTTAGAAAAGCGTAGATATTTGACGTCATGTCTGTTCCAGGAACATTGAGTTCTTCAGCGTGGTCTATGACATGTAGGGGTTGCCCATTGTGGGCTTCTTGGTTTACCTGATTTTTCCGCAGCATTGTTAGCTTTTAACCACCGAAGAAGTGAAGATCTAGAAAGGGTTGAGGAGCGTGGTTAAGGAAATTGGAGATCCACGCTGACTCTATTTTCCTTACCGAGATGCTATTCTTCTCACGTGAGACTAGCCAGTCTCTAAATTACATCAACACTTCTTCCAGTCATTTAATTTGTGCTCCAGTCGCATGAGCTTTTTCAGGCTGTTGTGAGCAAGACAAGCATCAGTCAGAAATCTCAAACACAGATTCCCCTGATTCTCTCTTCTGATAAAATATCAAGTGGTTTGAAATATGGAGTAAAGTTTATAGAATTTCGTCTTGTCTTTTATACCATCTATGGACACAACTGTTGTGGATTAAAAAAACGTTGGGCTAAATGCTTAAATGCTGGGTTTGTCTCACGAATCAATCTGCCGTTGTTGCTTCATTCTAGTCTTTGTAGTTTTGGTTGCGCCTATTATATGGAGCCTGTCACCACCGCTTTTTCAGACCCAGTCTCTACTCGGTAGTCAGGGCTCTCTCCTACGCTCATATGCCATTGTCATAACGTTATCGTTGCCTAAGCTGTGATATTACTGTTTTTGATGCCCTTTTTTGTGGTAAGGGCAGATCCGAAAGCCCGTCACCCAATGTTTCTGCCTCTGCCCATCTGCCGTTTCCTCTTATCGCTTGACAAATACTTTACATCGCCTGTCTATCCACAAAATGCAATTACTAGGACATGATGTAACTTGAGGATGTCATTGTATAAAGAGACAATTAATCAAACTGAATAACGGTTGCTTTAAAAGGGCAAAATGTGGCCACATGAACATTTTGAACACTATTGATATCCTTTATATCATTTTTGTTTTCTAACACACACATAACATCATTTCTACAAAAAATGAACGATTGATATATTTGAACATAAAGCTTATCCGTCGTGGCAGATAAAATACATAAAGTTTATACATGTGGCTGCATTAGATACCACACAGCAATCTTAATATTCCTTTATGTTTTATAGACTACTGAGTTCACGACCCCAATACAACTTATAACATTTTACATTTCGGTTGGCCTTCTATAGGCTTTACGTCAATATCTAAAATATTTATTGGTCTTTAAGTACAACTGTTTTAACCGGGTTACTTTTCTTACTTTTAAAATAGCTGGCTTTAAGGAGGTTATATTTGTATATCAGTCTGGGTTACGTGACCTGTAAACTGAACATTGACCTCAGTCTCAAAACTCCTTCACTCTGAGCACTGATCTATATTCTGTGTTACGCCATAGCCTTTACATGGTAGCACTTGTGCTTGACATAAACCTCTTTCGCTGGCAGTCAGTCGATCACATCTTATCGTGGTTAATTTATGAAGAACAGACTGGCTCAGTGAAATGTCAGCTAGACAACTGGGGAGGTTCCAGAAATGTAAAAGATCGGGTCATAGGCGATCTCGTGGGTTATGACGTGCTACCTAACCCGCCCCCGGACTATTTCTTCGAAGCGCAAGCTTAAAATCGAAAAGTAGTGCTTCGTCCGAGGTGTCAGCTGATTGACAAAGTGTCGACCTTAGCTCCGCCCACCTAGTCCGGATCACAACCGAGTGCATTCCGCAACACAACATAAAGCCCCGACTTTGTGCTTTAGTTTGCTTAATTATATTTATGTTAATTGGCCTCTCCACTCACGGTGTAGCGAGGACTAACTCTGTCAAGCCCTTGGATCCCATACTGCCCTCTATGTTAGGCCCCTTTAACAGCGTAAAATGGTATAAAAAGGCTAAAATCCTAACATATCTTCAATTTTTACAGTCTGTCAAATGTTATAGTAGCAATAAATAACCATACTTGTTTCCATCTTCTCACAATATATATTTATCTGTTTTGAAATTATGTTTCTGGAGAACAAAATTGATTTTCACAGTTGAACTGAAAGCTATACACCAGATTAAGATTGTGTATTTTTATTGTGAACTGTCATGTCCTGGTTTTGCCTCAACATAAATCCATTTGGTTTATATTTACGGACCGTTTTTGCACCATATATTTTTTCTATCGTTTTGTTACATTCCTCTAACATTACACGTTCTAAGAGACTTTTGTCATTTAGTCACCCGTTGATGAAACAACCTTTAAGGTAAGTATTGTAGTTTCAGTGCATTTGCTGATTGATCAATTGCAATAAACATTATGTATTTTTTAAATATAATTTCTACATAGTAACATAATTTTATAGTGTAGTTTTCGTCTATTCCGGCTAGATGTTTTCTACTTTTTGAATACAAGTATTAATGAATAGAAAGAGAAATATAAACAAGTCTATTCGTCTGCCATATTAGTATATGAGGTTCAACTTCAATGGTAACGGGACAAGTCAGTACAAGAGGGTGCAGGAAATGCTTAATATACTTAAAATTCAAACAATACATGTTTTCATTAAACAAAAATTAACAAGATGGGAAAGCTTTGCTGATAAATTGAATAAAATCAACAAAAAATAACACCTAATCGCAACCACACCGTGTGAGTATACTGCATATACGTGTAGAACCGTACATTGGAAAGAAGCAAAGAATCGGTGCAAGTAAACTGTTACGCCATAGGGTCTCTGATGTGTATATGAATGGAGCTCTTAACGGCCACCTCGTCTCACTCTTTCAGATAAGCCCTATATTAAATTACGAGCTTTTTGTCGAATTGTAAACAAACATAACAGACACTTCCTTCTTCGGGCCCTAGCTACCAATAAATTTTACTCAACGGTTTATTTGAAATATTAAAGATACTGTAAATAAAACGTCAGTATGCTTCAGCGACCTATTACGTCAGAGCAAAAACCAGACCCCCTAATAAAAAAAATCTGGGGCACGTATTTTATGGGGCTCTTGTTAGGGGCAATGGCTATATCAGCTTTTGAATGCACTTTGTTCGCACAAAATTTGTGCAGGCATTTACTTTATAAGTTGAGATTTTTGTCACAAGACTGAGGTAACAAATTTGTAGCTTTTGTACAACGAAGTGCGTATATTCGTTACGGTAAATATTAAGAAAACAAAAATTAATTATTTAACATAATATATATTTAGTGATTATTGTTAAAAGGTATATTAGTATTAAGTGACTGGAACCATCGTATATTGTACACCTGAACAAGTGATCAGTGTTAGTTTTTTGTTTGCACTCGAATTTTGAAAATATTACATCTGGCGCTATTGTACTGAATGCACGCGTGGCATTGAAAAATATTGATATTGCAAATAGCATAAGCTCTCTCTACGTGAACACAATCGTGTGCTAACCTTTAAACTACACTAGCGATCCTATGTAGTAGTTATGTAATCTGTAAGGGAGGAAAAACGCAAAAGGCAAAGGGCGCTCTGAAAAAAATATACAGGCTCAGAGCTTAGTTTCTAATGGTAAAGGTTATAACATATGCCAGGCTATATTTTGCTATGGTGAAACTTGATAGGGCAGGGGAGCACTGACATTTTGCCTGCCACTTTGAACCAGCTTAGTCCGACGTATGCAGAACAATTGCAGTCAATTTTAAGTCTTGTCTACCAGATGATGCGTTGTTCTATGTATATCAATTCCAAGCTATTTGAATGCGTGATATTATGGATCTACCAACACAGGTGTCATAAGCTGTCTAGCAATTATTATGTACTTACTATAGCTTACTGAAAATACGTGAAAAAACTTGCTCGGCGTTACAAGTCAACTGGCGGAATATCGTCAGATATCAGACGAACAACGGATTGACCTCCCCTTAGTTGTCAACCGCTGCCGACATCGTTCAGCCACACGGATATCAATATTTGAGCAACTCTGAAAGGAAATAACCATGTGCTAGCAACGCTATGAATAAATTCTTTTGGATTAATAAAAATGTATAGAAATTGCAGATATTAGACGATAATTTACTCAGATAACTTGTTAGAGACATTTAACTAAGTTTGATAAAGAACATTTAAGTTCAACTAACAAATTAAACTAAGTTTGTTGAAAAGCCTTTAAATTTCAGATATAACACATTGAAAACAATAAACAACTTCTAGACAACGCATTGAACACATGAAACTACATTTCTTTAAGAACATTTAAATTTCATACAAGGAATTGAACACATTAAACCAGATTTGTTTTATTAAACCAAAGAGCCTTTACATTTCAGATATTATGCATCGGAAATATTGAACAAGATTTATTGACGAACTTTACAGTCTCAGACAATGTATTGAAAACGTATTGTATTGTTTTCATTAGCTTGAAAACGGTGCTAGTATCTGCACTGAAACGTTGCGTTGAATAAACCCAGAAGTTGAAAATCCA
>JAVFBW010188298.1:0-10399 GCA_034783835.1 Mopalia ciliata
TCATAAAAACAATCATATACTGAGGGTTCAAATACCATAGAAGCTGAATTGTGCTCGGCTGCTTTTAACTTCAGAGTCTATTGCAGGGTGGGTAACCGGCGTCAGATGTAGAGTGGCCATTGATTGCAGATAATTTGCAGTACATTAAGGGGTGTTGTGCACAGGATCTAGGGTTATTCAAGGCCTTTACGTGAGCGATACCATAATTCATGAAATGCTCAAATTTTAAATGCCATGATTTGCCCAAATATATCTCACATCACATATATAATAATATACTGAAGAACACAATGGCCTTCAGGTGAGACACATATTTTCATGGAAATTGTAACAAATGAATGGCTATAATGTACTCTCACTATCAGTAACACGATAAAGGTCTAATGGGACGAGACCCAGTCAGTCAGACATGAAACTTCATGAAAAGCCAATTTCATAATGGCCAACAGGGCATACTGCCCAACACAGTCTCACTATCAATAATATGATAAAGGTCTAATAGGACGAGACCCAGTCAGTGAGATGCACACAAATTCATAAAAAACCAAAGTTATAATATCCAACAGGGCATTTAGCCTGTCATTGTCAATCACATTTATAAATAAAAATTGTGCAAGGCCCAACATACCTCCAGGCGAGAGACACAATCATTCATGAAGCCAAGACATATATTTAATTAGCCCTATAAGCCAGTATTAGCATTCCCTGAAGAGGATATAGCCTATATGTACTTTCAGGTGAGAGAAAAATAATACTCTCCAATTATTTAAGAACATCTATAATAAAATATAAGACTATTTAATACCAGGCTGAACAAGCATCAGTGACATTTGCATAATAAAAGCCTTACTATATTTCATGTGTAACAATTGATATAGAATAAAATGATCAATTAGATGAAGCTAGTAATTTAACTTCCAACATAAATAACATTATAATATAAATAGTATAATTTGCATTTATCGTTAGAGTGGCCACATATCGCATCTGTCAACACCCGTCTATGAAGGCAATAGTACAAAATAATATGGACAAATATTATCAAATGATTAAAGCAAGTTTAATACTGAGATTGAGAAACAAACCAATCGGTTTACTAACATTTGTATCTGACATTGGTTTGAGTGTGACCAAATTGACCATATATGGCTGAACCGTGAACTGGCAATGTTAACTTAATCCCTTGCCAGTAAATTAATGTTTAAATAGAAGGGAATTGATTTTGAATCGATGCGGAAATAAAAACGTGTCTACATCATCAACTAAAGTAGTTTTAGGTATTAAGACATTATCAACTGAAGGAAATAATATCCGTTCAATGAATAATTTCATATATATGTTGGACAAGAGAATTTATTTCTGATTACAACACGTTGAATTACATGGTCAGTGACCAATTAGAAGAATGTAGCAAGGCATAAAGGTCATCTCAGCGTGACGAGGTGTTTGCAGAATAATTATGACGATATTAAGTGAGTGAGTGAACATTAACGCCACTGGTTTCTCAACTAGATCCGATGAGAAATATAGGTGAGATTTATATATATTTATTTAAGCTACATTATCTAATATCGTATAAGTGCACACGGGGTTGGACTCGTATAAAGAATGGTACCCGAATTTTCGCAGATGTTTTAGTTACGATAGTCGCCTTTCAGAGATAAAATATTTACTTAAACTCTAAGAAACTCATGTCTCACCAACATGGCGGCAGGCCGGTATGTTATAACTGAGAGTCTTCTCTATATCTCCGTGTTGTTTATTGTCACCACTCAACGCTATGCTACATTATCTAAAGTTCCAAACGTCGATGTTAGTTGTCTACAGGATGTACAAATGTGCCTTGTGAGTCAAAGTTATAAAAAAAAGTTAGAAAGAAAAAACCATGGATTAAATGTTTTGCATGGAAGACTTCCATGTCAGAAAACAACAACAACAGGAATGGGGTAAATATTTAGCACACAATGCC
Source organism: Mopalia ciliata (assembly GCA_034783835.1). NCBI lineage: Eukaryota > Metazoa > Mollusca > Polyplacophora > Chitonida > Mopaliidae > Mopalia > Mopalia ciliata. The sequence continues at coordinate 1,970 of JAVFBW010188298.1, forward strand.
AAGTGTAATTTAACTACATACTACGCCATGCATAACGACACACTTTCGTTAATTCGCCGTTAACAATGGACCATTCACTAACTTAAAGCGATAGGCTCCCGAAGTCAAACGAGAATTGGATAAAAATAAATGCCAAAAAAATTGCTTTCAGAACAGATATTTTGTACGATTTTATTTTCATCTTTAAATGATTTATCCAAGTTGAAGATTTATATCTCGCTCCTAGACTTCTCGGGGCACACACGTCGCTTTTTGGATGTTCCCGTGATGACTTAAGATGGGCCGGTAATTTGACAGTTGTACCATTTAGAATTGCAGACGTGACTGCTACACTGTCCCTGCACATGACTGTTGATGAACGTTTTTGTCCAATTTCACTTATATTTATGTGAAAATCGTCCATACGGAATGAAATACCTCATTGTGTGGCCTTCGGATGTACCAATTTCACATGTAACCCTGATCAAAAGCAGTCCTATGGACTTACATAACACAGATTTCCCGTGAAACGGTCGCGTCTTCTAATAAAATAAAGGATCAAGATTGTAAATCGGAAATGTTTCACTCTCACCAGAAATTGTAGGCTGTGCTTGAACACTGTCTTCCTGAATGTTTTGAGAAGAGTAAATTGCTTCAGTTCGGAATAAGTCCGACTGAGGACTGTACAAAATGTGTATAGTTTGACAACTTGTAAGGAACAACACAGCAAGACAGGTCATCTGTCGAGCTATACCGTATAGTCTATTTAAGATACGTATTCGCATTTACTGTCGGGCCAAAGCTGACAGAGAAGGACAAAGTCAGTTTTCTAACTGATTTTGAAAATCACAAATGAATATACATTAAATTAAAATGACAGCTGGTTGGATTATATTTTGCTGAAATGTTGTTTTATTATGTAAGCCATACCCAACGTGGATAACTTATCACATAAATGATTATACTCATACTCAGATCAAAGAATTTATCATATAATGTTATTATTATACTTGTATTCAGCTTAAAAAAAATTATCATATAAATGATTATACTCAGTTCAAAGGATGTATCATATGATAAACATATTGTACTCAAATGATAGATTATATAGATTCTGTTAGTGAAGATACTCTATATCACAAGCTCACTTGTCTTTTATGTATGGGTGTCGCTGTATTTTGGTGTCTTTCGATATTTTTGTACGCATTTCTTTTAGGTTTTCCTTATTTATCATTTTCTTGCGAATTCATATGTACATATTGATTTGATTTGATTTGATATTTATTCACCAGAAGAAAAATAATATAATGCTCAGTTTACAAAACATCGATGGGAATTAATATAGAAATACGATTGAGAACATAACTGTAAGTAGTAAACTAGGGAGAATAAAACCCCAGGGGGCTTGTTCTATCTCTTATGAATTATCAATAGGTAGCCAGTAACTGTTATTGATTACGATTACTGGTAGTTCAGGATCCGATGATCGTGAATTCAAAATGTTCTATTTTCCATTTTTTACAATATTTCAACATCAGCTGAATTTTTTTTTTTTTTTCTCTTAATTTTTGGTATGTGACATTCTGCAACTCCTTTCGGTACAACACTGTGGGCTCATTTTATTCCAAATGACTGATTTAAACGTAAACAGTCCATTACCTGAGACTGATTCTTTACTCTTACCTTTCTCAAACGAACCTGGTGTACCATTCATCTCCGGATCCAATTCTCCACATGACAATCAATTTAACTTAGATATACTTGAATCAATGTCATTTAACCCTATTGATCTGAACTATGTCGAAAACACACTTTCTCTTTATTCTGACTTCCTTGATGATCTGGTGCTGGACATCTAGGTGTTTGTGGACCTAAAATCCTCCTCTGTCCCAGGGATAGACCGAATCATCATGTCTATCATTAAACTTGTTTTAAAGAAATGATATATCTCTTACTCTGGCGCATATCTATTACTTATCATTTTCATCTTGCACCGTTCCCAATTGTTATACAATCTCTAAAATTACCCTTGTATTTAAATCTGGACAACAAAATCATGTAGAAAATTGTAGGCCTATTTCTGTACTTCCGGCAATTATGAAAATCTAAGAAGAACTCACCTCTATTAAAGTACATCTTATTAAACTTAACATAATATCTAAGAAACAATTTGGATTTCGTGCCAACGACAATACTTGAAACACAATCTCCCAATGACAACATTGTGTCCGCAAGGGAAGCAGGCGAATGCACGGCTACGTTTATTGAATTATCAACGGCCTTTGTCACTGTTAAACATGCTATCCGTCTACAAAAACTTAATCACTGTGGGTTCCGTGGTATATGTTATACATGGTTTAAAAGTTATTTATCACACAGTCTTTAATATGTAAAGTATAACAATTCATTATCTGAGCCTTCGACGGTGACCCGTGGAGTTCCACAAGGATCTGTCCTAGACCAACTTTTATTTATTTTATTTATAAACGATATCCAACATATAACGAACTTATTAGACGTAATTTTATTTACTGATGACACCAGTGTTTCGTATTGGCTAAAGACAACGGACAACGCTATCGAAATAATGAATCTAGAATTGAGCAAAATGCATACTTGGTTTAATGCCAATAGGCTGTCATTAATTTTTTCCCCTTATGCCTTTTCCAATTACCTTGTCAGGAAAATAGTTATTCAACAGTATTATACCTTCCCTATTATAATCTTCCCTATCAATCGGTCCCAGGGAATGGGACAAATTACCAACCCATATTCGTATTGTTGAATCGACATCCGTGTTTAAATCTAAACTAAAAACTTATTTACTGAATTTCATCCCACGGTGAAGCTACATATCCATATCAGCTGAGTGCCACCTCTTATTTGTTTCAAATTTTAAATAAAAATTCCTGTTCTCCACCACGTATATAACCACCAATTAAATATTCAAATATTGACAACTATGTAGACTGCTTTCTTTTTATTTATTTGTATGTACCATGGTGAATAAATATATCAAATGTCAAATGCCTACTACAGTATATGATCATATATGTGCGAGGTATAAAAATGAATGCAGGAAAAACTTCTTAACAGTCGGTGTGAGGACGTAAATATTTCATACTGCAAAATTTATTAATTTATCTGGTCCGAAACTTTAAAATAATAATTTTAAAAAGTCAACACTGAAGCCGTCTTTATCACCCGGGAATTCCCATGTGATACAATATGTACCTCCTAGGAGAGAAGAGCTACAAGCCCAACCCACGTAACACTACACTAGCGAGTAGAAAATGGCGAAATCAGCTGAAATTCACTACCTGCTTATTCAATGTTATGGTATGTAACCGCCCGCCCGATGTAAACCTATTGTTGTTATGGTATGTTACCGCCCGCCCGATGTAAACCTATTGTTGTTATGGTATGTTACCGCCCGCCCGATGTAAACCTTGTGAACTGGATCACTTGTCTCTCTTCTCCTCTTGGAACATTGACTTCAGAAAATAAAGAAGTTGTATTTTTAGGTGACTTAACAATGTCGACTTACGAAAAGACAACGGTACATCAAACACATGGTTAAGATTTATGGAAAATGACCACGGTCTGAAGCAACTAATTGAAAACTCGACTAGAATTGCACAGTGTAGAGAGAGTCTTATCGATCAGGTGCTTGTAACGCACCCAGATGCTCTGTATAACATCAGTGATCATTAACCTGTTTTTGTTACTCGTAAATTGTCCAAAAGCTGACAAAGAGACCATAAAGTAATCAATTACAGGCGCATGAAATCTTTTGATAACACAAAGTTTCTTGATGACATAAGTAAATTACCGTGGAGCATTATTGTCTTGTGACGATGTAGATGATTCTACAAGTGTTTGGGTAGATCTTTTTAACTCGGTGTTAATATTTATGCACCTATGAGACAAAAACGTGTGCGCCACCAAACACGTCCTGAATGGTAAAACTCAAAATACCAGAAGCTATGGGCCAACGGGGCAGTACATGTAAGAAAAAGAATTACAATCAATTTAATTTTGGCGAAATACAGTAAACAGTTTAATCTTCAAAGCGAAAAAATCTCATTATTCTGAAATGCTATAGCAAGTGGGAAAACAGATGTACGAAAAATTGTTTACACTGAATCCAATAAATCCCCAGATAACATTACTGTTAATAATAAAAATGTGTCTGATCACATGAAGATAGCCAACGCTTTTAACGATTATTTTATTTCCGTTGCAAATAATGTTGGCGTATCACATTCTGCTGATGATGTTAGTGATTTTAATAATGCGCCTGCAAAGATTTCGGAATTTGTCGATCAAATGCATCCAATGAACGTTACAACTGCATGCCACGTGCGATCGTCTTTTGTTTTTAACTTCTAAATTTCCCTAACGAGCATCACAAATTTACCCAGAAGGTGTTTCAATTCCAAAATAGAGTATTACTGTTTTATCAACGAACGCTAATTTGAAAGATCGATAGTGAACTCGTTGGGTCATATTATTTTCTTTCGTTTTTAAAAGTCTGAAAACAGAGTAATGCATACGAAATTGTCTTCTTTAAAATAATGGATAAAAAATACAATTACCAAGATTGGTTAAGCCAATGTCATCCAAAATCTTACGACAATTACAAAAAGAACTAAATGTATGTTTAGCAAATCACTGGGCTCAGCCATATGTATACTTACAGTCTTCTGCGTGTTCGGGTACAAAAGAACAGGTGTGTGAAGCACTGACCATTATAGGTCATTGATGTCTAGTGCTGTGTTTTCCAGTTTAGATATGTATCAGACACATGGTGACGCTGCTGCTCTTCACCAGATATAGGCCCTATGCATTGGTTAATTGCTATAACCTTTTTTAAAAAAATAAATGCTTGAAAAAACATCAGCTTTGTAACGATCTCTGCAGGTATGAACTGATAGAGGGAGAGGGAGGTTATCAGCGTGCTTGTTGGAAAATAACTAAAAGCATAAAATGCGGATAGGTTTTTGTGTGTTAATGGATTTAAATTTTGATATCCTACCATGGATTGATGTTGTGACAAAAGAGCACTAAACAATAACGTCCGTCTTTCTTATTTATTGCAGCTACTAGGCCCAGGTCGGATGCTGCATTAGGAATGCCAAAGACATATAACTGACAAAACGGATACAATAGTCTTTAAAACTGCTCCAGACATTTGGGTATATATTTATTCCCATAGTCTCGCGAAGATGCAGAAGACCAGAACTCTCCTGACTTGGATAGGGTTTATATTAAGCATGGTGTGCGCTCTTATCAACGGAATTGATATGTCATTTAATGTCTACGCCCTGCCATTAAAAGAGACATTCAACTTCACACAGAAACAAGGTACTATAAAAAAGTGTTTCTTGTTTTGTTAATAGATTTTGTAATTAAAGTTCATCAAGATCACATGTCTAATAGATTGGGTTTATTTTATTGTAATACATAAGTTTCGCCGTTGGATAGATAAGGACCTTTACAAATGGGCATCAGTACCTGTTATTTCAGTAAAGATGTGTCGTCTCAAGATGCATTAAGATCCATATTACCATTCATCAATACATGTTATTTCAGTAAACATGTGTCGTCTTTAAATTGTTTATGGCCTTTATAAATGGACATCAAAACATGTTATTTCCGTGAACATGGGCTGTCTTTGGATGGTTTAGGATCTTTTTAAATGGACATCAAAACACGTTATTTTAGTAAACTTGTGTCGTCTTTGGATGGTTTAGGAAATTTATACATGGAAATTAAAATACATTTTTTCGGTAAACATGTGTTGTCTTTGGATGGGTTAGGATCTTTATAAATGGAAATGAATACTTATTAATACTTATTTCAGTTGAGATTTTGTCGTCGTTGGATGCCATAGGATTGGGACTTGCAATTTTGGAGATTCCATTCTTTAACACATTCGGGTACAAAATCACGTCTTTTGTGAGTTGGTTAATGGTGCCCGTTTCAAGTGGATTTATTTCAATGGCAGCCATCAACAACCAGTACTTCAGTAAATCCCCTGGTTTGCTCTACATCGCTCAATTCACCATGGGTAAGGCATTCCATATCACATAAAATATAGAGTATATGTAATAACATGGGCGTCCTAGAAACGAGCTTTTTTAGCTGGGATCAGATTATTGCTACACTGGAAAACAACCGGGGGTCGTCACCACTAAGACAAGTTTGCAAGCTAGATCCTCAAAACGCTTTGTTAGTTATCAAAAAGCATGTCACATCGATGGGATGTGAAGTCAAGAAACTTTGGACACATTTAAAGTATCTCTTGCTTGTGCTCATTGATTAGTTATAGATATATATGTACCCTCTTTTTTTCCGAAAATATAATTATTGTTTTGATACTGATGTGATCCAACGTAATTGGGCTTTCTGAATAAATGACAACAAGGACATTCGTCACACAGAAATGAAAAATTGGGATTATACAGCAAACAGGGTATGCATCAAATACAAACGACAAAGGTATTTTATCAGATAATAGTCTTAATACAGTACACACGACTGATGAGTAAAACATTATAAAGAATTGTTACAACTACAAAGAAAGATAATGAGTTTGCTCTCTGAATCAATGTCCGCATTGGAACATTTATTTTGTGTTGTCCGCCTCTATAACTCGTTCCTTAACTGCATCAACTAAGGGTTCCTCCTTAGCCATGGTCTCTCGGCATGTCTTGTCTTTTAACTTCCTGTTAAATGATCTCTGTCATTCTATGTTGTAGCTCTAGGAAACGCTTTCTCTTTGATGACCATCAACAGGGAGCTGTTTATTCACTGTCCAGAAAGACACTCAGGAAAACTCGTTGCTCTGTATTCGGCCATGCAGTGCTTAGGCAAAGTTGTATTTGCTGTATTGATAGACTTTTGTTTCATCGATAATTTGTCTGGGTTCTTTCTTACAGTATCTCTGACATCTAGTGGAACCTTCGCTATGTGCTTCATAGTTTTGTATTTTTTGACACCAGACACACAGTGTTCTGTATTCTCTGAAGTTACGAATCCAGGGTCATACGGAGCACTGGAAGATTCGACAGCTTCACATTGCTCCTCTCAATCAGACGCGATAGACTCTAGTTTCGGTTTGTCTTCAGAAAAAACCCAGACAAAAGCTTACTGTCATGCCGACCACATATCCGGTGGTTCTGTGACAGGCTTGTTTATGGAACCCGGAAAACCCGGAGTTTACCTTGAGACTGAAGAAATCAATCGGTCAGATAGATGCTGTGACTCTACAAATACTGTTGAAGCGCCTTCGCTTGAATCTAATGCCAAGAAAGACACATCCTGGAAGGAATTGCTAACTTTCAGTTTCTTTCACTTGACAATGTGGCCGGCCGTGATATTTTATTCAACACCGTTTGTCCTCATGAATAACATCACCATTATATCCGATTCGATGGGTTTTGAGCGTCCAATGAACACTGTATATTTGATAGCTCTCTGTATCATAACAACACGGCTTACCTTCGGAGTCATTGTAGATAAGTTTCCGTCAGTTATAACTGGTCTTATTTTACAATTAGTTGGAGATGTGTGTTTGGTTGTAACCCTAATAATTGGTATGTATTTCCTATTTAACACGACCTCTGTGTATGTAATGACTATCTTTACGGGCGTGGGTCTGGGGTCTGGCTTCACCGTCTGTGCAGCCATTTTGTTGATTAAATACGGAAAAGAACATGTCAACTTCATTGCAAGTTTATTTTATGCAGTACTCACTGTTTGCACAACTGTAAACCAGTTAATCTTAGGTTATCTATATGATAGAGAAATCGATTCTAGTGCAGATATATTTTGTTATGGAAATCATTGCTTCTATTCGACATTTAGTATTTTCTTTACTCTGGTTATATGCGTAATGGCCATGCAAACAACGAATTTGGTCAGAACAGCTTGTTTTAAGCAGCATCAACTCAAAAACTATTTACACACATAGCCAGCTGATATTAAGCAATCTGTTTAAAAACTGACAGGCATTTATTAACCGCTCTTGCTAAATATAAACTCAACGCATGTGTATGTGAGTATGTACAAAACACAATTGCATCCTTACATATTTCACCTTTTATTCATTTAGATAATTGTCTATACCTACTAGTTTTGGAGCTTGATCCATTAAGGTAGGGAATATTGTTTATTGAGCTGTAAACTATCAAACTGCGATCTGTCTGGTACATATATTCTTGAAAAGAGTAATCATGAAGACGTTTGGTTAAAACATTCGTATAGAAGCGCATAAGCCAACGAGTTCTCTATATTCATAAGTGTAAGTTCGATTTGAAGACTACCACCTGTAGCTGTGACACTTCATGCAAGAGCGCTATGATTGATTGATTGATTGATTGATTGCTTGGTGTTTTACGCCACATTCAGCGGTATTTCAGCTATGCTGTGGCGTGAACATTTTAA
>JAVFBW010188309.1:0-10399 GCA_034783835.1 Mopalia ciliata
CCCAAATTACGTCATGTTAAACTATAGCGTAAAAATATCGTACGCTATTTTATTGTCGTACGTCATTTAGTAAAAGACTTTCTGATTGGCTGTTTGCATTTACAATAGTCCAAATGAAATGTTTTCACAGGACAGAGCAAACACGAATTTTCTCCAAGGTAAAGAGTGAAAACATGTCTCTTCGCGAAGCACTGACACATGGGCACTATGTCAGCGCCATTTTATCGAGAAATTAACCACAAATATGTTTTATCACTTGGGTAAGATTGATAATATGACACTGGCAACTATATATTTGTAATTTAGAGAAAGAAAGTTAGCTTGTCTCTACCGGCGCTCTAACCGTTCGTGTCACAAAGGCGCATGGCAGAGCCACCATTAATTTTTTTATCTAGGTCAAGGCTGCTCTACTTCTGTCTGGGAAACACTGACACAGTTACACTTAATAAGTATAACTTGTATAGAAATGTAGTTAAATTCTTGGATAATGATAATAATAATAATAATATTATTGAAAATAGTAATATTGATGATGAGAAAAATTACAATAATAACAAAAAATGAATATGAAAGGAAAATAAAATTCACCTGACGTCCTTCAACAGTTTTCTTCAAGGTGACAAAATCTGGGAATTGAATCATGGTGACAAAACACATATCTGCGTTGAAATCACGCAGCGCGACAAACCCCTGAAACCGGAAGTGAAGTAAAATATAACTGTTGCGTGGTGAATGTAAAGATTTCGTATTATGGTGAAACGAAGTGTCTCTGTACATGAGTATTAAACTGAATATCGCGTGCAATATTCCAAAATTAATTTCATAGATATTTGAGTATCATTTCTTTGAATAACACCATAAATAATAATAATAATAATGACTGAATACAACGGATAAAATATTGTTTTTTTTAAACTGAAGGAAAGGGTAAGTAAATTTTACGTAAATAATTGAAAAAAAAAAATGTTTTATTGACGAAAGGGGAAATTAAACGTAATTTTATTCACCGTCTTAAAGTCATGAAGAGCCAAGGAATTGTCGCCGTGTATTTTATAAGCCTCAGCTGAAATCATGAGGGCTGTTTGTTCCTCCTCGTTCAGAAGAGCTGATTCGTGAATGGTCACATTGCCAGCTAATCGGTTCCAAAAAATCCACTGAAAATGAAGAATAAATGAATATAAACTAAACAAATCAGTAAATTGTATGGCGAGTGAGATCGGAATTGTTTTAGCTGTGTTTCATTCTTTCATTATTAGAGCTGGTATAATCCCTGTTAGTTTAAGGGTCAATTCCGATAATAATCAAAACAGGGGCGGACAGACCTCGTATATCTGCAACCATCGAACGATCTTGGTCCGGTTGTTCAAAGCTCCGTTAGTCTAACAGCAGTTAGATGACGTGGCGTCACAAAGAAATGGACGTCTTGTCATAAAAACAATGCATTGTTACGCAATGCCATCTAACGGACTGTTAACTTAAATCAGCTTTGCGCAACCGCCCCCTCCCGCTCAGTTTTACCCTCTCAATGATGTTGACCAATAACCTCTTATTAAAACTAAGCAGCAAACTGAACAATTAATTAGCTCTAACTGCCAAGGTGTTTTTCAAAAAAACTGTATCAATTTTATTTCATTAAAACAGCTTTAATCAAAATGTAAAATCAGTGAGATTATTTTAAGATTTTGAGAATATTCCTTAATTTTGAACATATAATAATTAGGCCTAATGCCAAATGTTTTAAACAAAATGTAAAAATATTTACTTTATTTAATAAAATGCATATTTATTTAGATTATTTTCAGACTAAGCTTTGGATTTTCAACATACAACAATTTAAGCATAAATTTAAAACTATAAGACATCTAATATAAGGATTATCACTTTAACAGCTACACCATTACCTCTTCAGACGAAGGTCGATTCTTAGCGTTGTTGTTGTACCAGTAGGACACGCATCCCCCAAATATGCCTAAAAGAACCACACCAGTGATGAGGGAGGCAACGACAGCTACAAGTATGGTTTTTCGTTGACTTTTAGCCGCAGATTTATGGTCTCTTTCATTCGACTGTGTTAAATAAGATAAACCATTATTGAAAAATTAACGAATTTGCAAGACTTAATTAAGTACACATTTTCTTATATAATTGAAATGTTATTTGCCGTCATTTAGAGGAAAAACAAAAACACAACAGATTGCACATCAGCCTGCTTCTCTGCCAACAGAGTTGCTGGGTTTAATTGGAAACACATCTATCGCATTTGATTTAATCCGTTACCTCAATGGTAAAGGATATAGATGATTAACTATTAACCAGGACCATGCTCATGAAGAGATATTCCTCAGATGACCGTAAATTGTGAGGTTGCAGCTGGGCAAATTACAACTGTATAAATACACTGGGACTATAATAATATGTAATGCTATCGTATAGCAATCGTATTCTCGCGAGAGTTTCTATAGTGGACGAGACTAAGACAACTCTTGTATGCAGTGCCAAACCATCGCACATTAATTTCCTCCAATATTTGGGGCGACCTATCAGCCACAGCCAAGCAAATAAAAGAAGTGCAAAACAAGATGGACCGGGTGTATCTTAGAGTCAATGTCTCGACGTAGGAAGTAGAATTGATTGCATTTTAGAATGATCGTATAGCTGTACAGCAATGCGAAGTTTCTACAAAATTTTATTATTCTTATTTAATCATTCTGTCCGTTGTTATTTTGACACACGAATTGACGTATTTTTTCAGCAGCCAGGCTTTTCCCGGTCCATGTCACGGACTTGACTGCGCATGTTTATCTCAGTTCCAGTCTGCGTTAAAAATATGATTCTTGATACCTAACCCATGTGGTCGCGTCATGGGGGACAACAACTCTACACAATTATTAATATCTGTACCTATAGAATGTCAAAATAAATTATTGTTGATTTCTTTGTTAAACATTTAGCATTGTTAAAAAACCCAACAATAATAGGCCTAATACCCTAACAAACAAATCCTAGAGGAATTCTCTATGGAATCCTATTGGATTTTATAATTTTCCTACAAGATTTTATAATTATCATACGGGATTTTATAATTACCGTACAGGATTTTATAATTATCCTACAGGATTTTATAATTATCCTACATTCTATAGGACCTGTCCATAATCCTATAGTATCCGAAACAATGTTTCTATAAGGGTATAATACTGTTTTCCAGCGCCTGTCGATATGTATATTAAATAAAAATTAAAGAACACTTTGTAACGGTCATTTCCTGTGTGACCAATTTGAACAGTCATAAAATCATCGATACTGATTAATCAATCAATCAATCAAATTAGATGTTAAAATACCTGTTCAAACTGATCAGCACTGGTCATTATATTTTACCCTATGTGTATAAAGAGATGTATTTATCGTGTCTTACTGCTCCACGCAATGCCTGTTGGATCACTTCTATCAAGGATGAATTACATAATATCGGTTTGTGTGAATATTTGGTAACACAGCGTCATAAAGAAAGTGTGCATAATAATTCAGTTTACCAATTTACCTCATGTTTACACTAGCATATTTATAAAAACTATATAACATCATTTAAGTTTCAGTTCTATAAAATAGAGTATAGAGTTATAAGTTTTGAACGACATTTAGAAGTGGTGTAACATAATATAGAGTATAAATTGAGTAAGTACCATATAGCGTTATCACGTGGTATCGTATGTCTGCCCACGGCTTTATATCAAGCATGGAGGATTGTCAATATGGTCCGCTGAAATAGGCTGTGCGTCAACTGCGGTACCGGGTATCCATAGTGTTGAAGAGGAATTTCATGTCATCCTAATCTGCCTAGCTTTTTTATTTTAAGAGTTAAGTATACAGAGCCAAAAACTACTGGACTGCAATGTATAGACTACTCTCCACCACAGTTTATGTACTTTTATACGCCTTTGATCTGTGTGCTATACAACTACCATGTACTCGTTGTAACTTTAAGATCTTGCGGGACCCCCTGGCCGATTTTCAGAACACCCGTAGTATTTAGTCTATTGTACAGAAGAGTATAAATCTGAACCATATATATATGTATACATTTCTAATATGAATAGTTTTCTAGAAATACGCGATGGAAAATGTAGGGTCTGCTTAAAACTGAAGTGCCAGAAATAGGCGATTAAAGTTTTGTCACCTGGATATGATCAACAGAAAACTTAGTTAAAGGCTCAAATTTGAACTATTTGTAATTAGAATGTCGAATTATTTTTTTCACCAACATATAGTTTAAACACCTCACTTTTAATTCACGTGATAAAAAAATCGGTTTATTTTGAGCCTAAGGGATCAGCAAGACCTTAATACAAGGGGGCTGTGGTTGCCCAGTACGTAATACTTGTTGCTTTCCGGCCGGGGTATTATTACATTCCGGGCAGCTACAAATGACTTAGCACGCAGGGGCCAGTTGCTCAAACCCAAGATTAGTCGCTAACAGCAGATTTAACCACTAATCTAGTATTAGAGATGGGCATTCAACATGGAGGGACTTTGTCTAATCTAGGATTAAAATGAATAGTGCTTTGAACAACTGGCTCCTGATCAGTATCCTCATTGCAACTACCACCTTTCGAACATTCTTAACACGAGATCAAACGAATCTCTCTTTCGTCGGGATTTTAACTCAAATATGTCCACCGTCCATGTAACTTTACATTCCAGCTGTTATACAGAGGACATCATTGTCAAAGGAATTGTTTTTTCTCACTGTGAGAAGAACTCTTAAGTTTGTACTGAGTTATATATGTTAACATTACATGAAATTTAGTCTCTCAGGAAAAAACTTCCGGATTTAATCACTTTTCTTTTTCTCTGTTAGTTTTGGAATCATTTGGCGCTAACCGAGTGACAATTTTCTTTCCAGCCCATTGTTCCTGGGAAACAGTACAGCAACACGACAACAACAAACTGTGTCCGTGATGCAAGCGAGTCATTTTCACGGTCGATTCATTTTCCCTCTATAATGAACACAAGACTGAATATAAACAGAATTGTTAGGATTAATTTTTGACGGTATACGATCGCATGCAAAGTCGCAATAGAAACGTAAGCTTAATTTGTATGTTTTGTTATACATGCTATTTATTTTGTGACGTTTATCCCCTCTCCCCTATCTACTATCCCGGATTTAAGTAGTCACTTACCGCATCATCTCTTGCAGCCGATTTTTCAGCTAAAGTCAAAGCTGTCATGTTGGAACAAAGAGTTAGGAGCCCAAAATGATGGTGAAGTCTGATAGAACTTCTTTATAGCTCAACTATAAATTTATTTTACATGTGAAAGAAACTGACACTGTTTAATGGCAGATACTTTGTTTGGGGACTGTGAACGTTTAGATAAATAATACTTTAGATCCGGTTGATCTCAACCAATGATTGGTCAATCCTGACCCTCGGCAAACCAATCAGAAGCTCATTCTAAGAATGAAAGCTTCACTGTTGGCCATAGTGCAAGTCAGTTTATTTATAAACAGAACGCACAATACAACAAACAACTATGCATTGGTATAAAACTGACAAATTCCGCTCCAGTGAATCTTCCCCCTTCTTTGCTTTCTTTCAGCGTACAAAGCAAAGATCTCCTCTAGTTCTCAAATGGAACGAGCTCAAAATAGTAGGAACTCTTTAAAAATAGCACCCATTTCTCACCTGATTTTAAAAGAATCCTAAACCAACCGTTTTGACCTACTTACAACTGTTTGGTCAAAACTAAGTCCTCGAAAATATAAAAAAAATGCTCTTTGTCCAAGTTTTGAAAGAATTTCGACAAAGAATCATAATTTATTTTTAGGGATAGGTACGCTTACGCGTATAGAATATAGGTGGACGGGTAATATTACAGACTGCAATGTTGGGCGAAATGTAAAGATATATCTGTTACATAATAATTTCAAAAGAAAGCTGACACTTTTTTCGAGCGTAACCCTTCAAACTATCCGGTACTATTGTATATCGGTCCTTATTTGGTTAGGATATTAGATTTTGTTATGTATACCATGAGCATGCCAACCGCTGTGATTCATTGCCCATGCGTTCATATTAAAAAATACGGACGATTCATTTGTTTGTTTGTTTGTTTTATTGATTGATTTGTTGATTGATTGATTGATTGGCGTATTTCGTCGTAACCAAGGGCACTCCACTTATACAATGACAGTTTGTTAATTTCTCACTCTGCCTTACTTCAATAAGGCGGAAAACCAAGAGGAAACCTCGTTAAAACCAGTCCGGGATAGCCCAAGCCACCTCGTATGACCCCCGCATATACCCGAGGCATGTCGGAACATCCTTTGACACTTTCCGTACCGGTACAGTTATTTAAGGTACGGAAATGGCCGAGGATGTTGAGACATGATACCCTTAGGTTGACAGTACGGGTGATAAAAGAATAACCTCGCTCGGTTTCAGGACTTCTGAATATTGTATAAATTTTTGTTATCTTATTATAATATGAACAAATATATTTGACAATATTCAGAAGTCATTAAGTCGGATGGGACAAACTTTTATTCATAATATCAGTACAAATGATTGAGTATAAGTTAAAACCGAGTGACTCCAGCCCCTTCGGCATATGGCAATTTCCGCTGATTCCGGTTATTGTGATTCCACCTTTAACAATAACTTCGCCCCAAACCCTAACCTTTCGCCCATAACCTAACCCTTCACCCCGAACACTAACCAGTCGCTGCGAACCGTTACCCTTCGCGTCGAACCCTAACCATTCGCCCATAACCTGACCCTTCGCCCGAACCGTAACCATTCGCCCCGAACCGTAACCATGCGCCCATAGCCTAACCCTTTGCCCGAACCCTAACTCTTCGCCCCTTACCCTTCGCTGCTATCTTTAACCCTTTGCCCGGAACACAATACTTCGCCGCGAACCCAAAAGCTTCGCCCATAACATAACCCTTAGCACCTAACCCTAACCTTTCGCCCCTTACTTTAAAATGTTGCCTATAACCTAACCCTTCGCCCGAACCCTAACTCTTCGCCCGAACGCTAACCCTTCCCCCCGAACCCTAACCCTTTGTCGTTATCTCTAGCCCTTTGCCCCAATCCCAATACTTCGTCCCGAACCCAAAACCTTCACCCATAACCTAACCCTAGCCCCTAATCCTAACCTTTCGCCCCTTACCTTAACATGTCGCTCCAACCCAAACCCTTCGCCCCTAATAATAAAAACAAGGAAAATGATCAGTCACTACATAATATTGCTCAAAAAAACTCGCAAGGATGGATTTACTGATTGGTGTTAACGCCGTGCTCAACGGTATTTCACTTATATGACGGCGGCGTATTCCAACAATTATTGACACTGACACAACCATAAATGCTATTTTTTCCCAAATGTTTGAAAGTTGATTTCCCTCGGGGGCTTAGTAAAGACAGAATTGGTACTCTCCAAATAAACTGCCTTAGCCAGAGGGTTCTTTGTAAGTAAGGATGACTTTGTGTTGGAAAAGCTCAATTATGTACACACTATTGTAAAAATTCCACTCCGTCCATGGGCAAGATATAAAAGGCTGTAGCTCATATTCGATCGACTTTTTTGTTGATTTTAATAAACAACTGAAAAATTTCGCCGAATATAGATAATCTTGTGGCGCGATATCTCGTTTGTATGACGAGAACAGCTGGATGGATCTTTAAGCTGTCTTGGTCCATATTGCTGGCTTAATTTGAAGTAGTAGGAGGGGAATGGGGGACGGGGGAATGGATCAAATATTAACCTCAAAATTGATGGTATTTTTCAATAACAATACTTATAAGCCTTTATACTGCGAACATTCCACATAACGTATGAAGAGTAAATCAAACCTTGTGACCTTAAACAAAACTGAAAATACCTTTCCAGTATTTTGTTTGATTAACTGATTGCGGTTTAACGTGGTACTCAACGGTATTTCACTTATATGACGACGGACTGTCCACTTCACACTGTTCCTTGCTTTATTACGGTTGAAAATCGAGAGAAAACCTCGTAAGAACCAACCCCGCGATTGCCGGGCCACATTGTGTGACTAACTCATATACCTGATGGTCGACAGACAGACCCGATCCCGTGAACGGTAAAACGAAGTCGTATTAGTAAGCGCAAACGCTAACCACTAAGCCATGCCCGCACGCCCTTATCCATTATAATATTTTGCTGCTAGCGGCCTTTAATCTCAATGCAGAGTATAACAAGTCAAGGTTAGATAAATTCACCAATGTTGACGAAAATACCAGGGATCGGTCGCTCGAAGCGCTATTAAATTTAATCCGCTATTAGATGACGACACGACATGTTGAAGGTCTATCTCAAACCCGGTATTACTATCATTGCTGCAATTCGAGGCAAAAACGAGGCAAACATATAACTGGACTATCGTACAAAATAGCAACCAATCAAAGAGTCGTTAAAACATCAAAGTCGGCAACAAACAAGCGTAGCGCCGCCGACAATTAACGGTGTTGCGCTGATGTCAGGTCTCGTCTATGGGACTAAGATCGTGCTTGTTTATAACATGTATAGCCTGCTTGTTATCCTACGTTTAGACCGCCTCTTTCTAATACCATAAAAACTCCAATCTGATTGGGTTGGGTAAAGAGAGGTAATTTGAAAGTAGCTGTTGAAGGATCCAGTTAACTCAGGGCTCCCGTCTATGGAGGCAAGATAGGGAAGGTAGAGGGGCTTAATACAACGATCTTCTTTTTGCCTTGCCTCGAGAAGATGCTCATACCAGGAGAAACCGCGAATAGGGGATTAGAGATGGACGGTCAACATTAATTGACGTGAATATATCGGATTTCATTTCATTGCGCGTCGAGATGCCGGCTCATGTTTTGTATAATTATATCAACTGTAAGTTTCACGTCCACCGTATCTCCATTTTACGGATATTTTCTTTAATGTTACAGCTTCATAAATAGTAAACTGACGTCTTCATGAAAAAGAAAAGACTCAATGCGGCAGACTTTACGGCATCAAATTTCAACATTGATTTAGAATCAGTTTTTTATTTCACTAGAACTTTAATGGTTTGTCTGTTCCAGTTGGTACTTTTATGTCTATCCAATCTTTGTGGCAGCTTTGTTCTTTGGCACAATGGTTTGATACACAATACTCTCAATCGTGTTCAGAGAACCAAAGGAGTTCAGAAAAAGTTTAAAATGGAATTCTTATCCACGTGACACGAAATTAATGAAATTTCAAATCCCACTACACGCGATACTTTGGGATGACAGAATTTATGATAGCGTGAGAGTAAGTGCTTATTTTCATCAACGCTTCGAATAAAACCGGTTTAGTCAGACGAGGCCCCCTTTCTAATATTTCATCCCAGGCTTGAAACATACAGTGTCAATAGTCCTATCTCTCTCCTTATCTCTTAGATGTTGGTTGATTGAAGATGTCCCCTTTCAGCGTGTTTATGTGGTGTTTTTTTTTTAAATTCTGATCCATGCCTATAAACCTGTCTGGAGATATTTAGGTCGGGCTGCTACATAAAACCGTCTGGCTTTTAACTTAAGTTATTCTTATTGCATAGGTTCTACGGCTTTTTACGCTCCATTTGGTACAAAAATAAAAATTAATAGGCTACACAGAATAAATCTAAAACATTAATACAGTTCATAAATTTCTTTTCTTTTAATTTTCTCAGTTGTCTCCCCTGCTGGGTATTCATTCCTACATATTACAACATATTTTTTTTTTTAAAGAAAAGCAGAAAGACTAGCCTAGAATAACCACAATATGGTGACTTACGGCACGCTTATAATTTCTGATATTCGTTCTGTACTAATTGAAACATTTTCAGCTTGAAATTTGAACGTTGCCTTCAATCTTTAAAGGAAAATCCATTAAAAAAATAATAAGCTTGATATAGAGTAAAGTAAACTTTTGTTTTTATAGGTTTCTTAAAAATAGTTTTGTTTCACTTTTGACAGAAAAATAAGTGATTTGAAGATGTATTGACCTGGAGATGAAATTGTTAAATTGTAATAAGAGAAAAGTTTACATCATGTTATAATATTTTTAAGGCGATTCGGTGCCTTACTATGAGGGTCGTGGGTTCGATTCCCGGATGGGTTTCAATCTGCACAATTTTTTTAACTAGAATCTGTTCAAGCTAAAAAAGCGTTATCCCAAATGACGAAAATACTGTTAAACTTCAATTTCTAAAAGACACAAAAATTATTCATTGCTTACAGCTTTGGCAGCTATGTCACTCTCCTATCAGAGGGGTAGTGAATGTCCGTTATCTAGACTCCAGCTGACTAACCTTCTATTTTGTAGAAGGCTGAGTGGTCTACTTGGCCGGCATTTACTGCTGGCGATTCGGTGCCTAACTCTGAGGGTCGTGGGTTCGATT